>PVHP010013759.1:0-40400 GCA_004024765.1 Zapus hudsonius
ATCATTTTTCTAATCAATGTTACTAACATTTTTCCTTATCTTTCCTTAAATTCTTGTGGAGTTTATTATATGTATTATAGGATTTTATTAGAATGGCACTTGCCCCTATACCATGTTCTAGTAGAGTTTAAATAATATAAGGGTGTTCTTTGAAGAATTTGGGGAAACAATCTCCATTAAATTTTCTGGAGCTAAGGAATTTTGCATTATTTATTTATTTGAGAGCAAGAGAGAGAGAGAGAGTATGGGTGTTCCAGGGCCTCCTGCTGCTGTTGTTGAAGATGAACTCCAAACATATGTATCACCTTGTGTGTCTGGCTTTATGCCTTTACATGGGTACTGGGGAATCGAACTCAGGGTTTCAGGCTTTGCAAGTGAGCACCTTTAACTGCTGAGCCATCTCTCCAGTGCCTGCTTGCTTACTTTTGAGACTGGCCTTGAACTCATGATCCTCCTGCTTCAGCCTCTCAGGTGCTGGGATTATTGGCAGATTCCATCAGGACTCACTCCAAGGATGCTGTTGAAAGACTCACTTTGTGTTCTGAGTCTTTCTTTGATATTGATCTAGTTACTTCTCACCGACATTTGAACGTGATACTCGTCATTGTATCTGGTGAATTATCACTCTGACCAGAGTGTGCCATGGAAAGCCCTTCTTCCCAGGTGAGAGGTTGGCTTTACCTTCCAGCATCCCATCCAGTAGATTCGCTCATCTTGTGGCAGGTCAGCCTGGGCTAGAGCGAGACCCTACCCCGACAAAAATCCTCAAGCAGGTAGTTGAGTCTTTACATGTTTTATTCCCCCCCACACAAGCAGGGAAAGAGAGAATGGGAGGAGAGGAAGGGAGGGAGGGAGGGAGTATCGGTCCACGACAGGGCCTCCAGGGGCTACAAACTCCACATGCATGCACCACTTTGTGTGTCTGGCTTGGTACTGAGTAATCGAATCTGGACCAACAGGTTTTGCAAGCAAGTGCCTTTAACCACTGAGCAATCTCCCTAACGCCTTAAAAACATCATTGTGTGTGTGTATGTTTGCATGTGTTAGTATGAGTGCGGTGCACCATGCCGCAGAGCATGTGTGGAGCAACCTTGGATATGGGTCCTTGCCCTCCATCTTGTTTGAGGCAGGGTCTCTTGTTCATTGCTCAGCTGGCCTGTGAGCTTCAGGTGATTCTTCTGTCGTTGACTGAGAGCTGGGATTACAGATGCATGCATACTACCATGTCTGGTTTAATTTGGGTCTGGGGATCTGATGTTAGGTCTTCATGCACAGCACATGCTTTACCAATGGCATCACCCCCAGTCCCTACATCCTTTAACCCCCTCCTGCACTGGTGAGTCTAGGTGTCCTTTCTTCCTCTGGTTCTAATTGCCCAGATCTGCCCAGCCCAGCTCCTCATTATCCACACAGTCCTAGCTCCCTTGCAGCCTCCAGTTTCTCTAAGCCATAATGGCTGGTCAGATTCCTCACTGCCCAGGGCCTTCTACACCTGCAATGGTTGAAAGGGCTGTCCCTGGAACCAGACTAGCCTGGGCTGAATCCTGCTTCTGATGTTTACTGCCTTTGCAACTCGGAACACATGATTAGTGTGTTCTCATCTATAAGTTGATGATGATTATTATCTCTATCTCCCACTCCTCAGATTGAGAATATCCTGATTTTGGTCTTAAACAGTCCAAGCAGAAGTGACCATAAAGTTTGAGTCCTCATTGAGGCCCTTCGCTGTAGACAAAGCCTTGTGGCTCTGAGTGGACTGACCGTGAGGAAGGGAGCACCTACCAAATTTTCTTCTAGGTTACTTCACAGCCTAACTTCTTCCACTCAAGCTTTCTCCACCAGCACCATCTGCTGCCAGATGACCTCTGGATTGTTCCTGAGATGCCCTCTCTCTTGTTCAAGTCCTGCCACAGCAACATTCAGTAACACAGTTCAAGAGGGAGGCTAGTATGAAAGTATAGAAACAATTGTAGAGGACTGGAGAGATGGCTCAGTGGTTCAAGGTGCCTGTTTACAAAACCTGATGGCCCGGGTTCCATTCCCTAGTACCCACGTAAAACCAGATGCACAAAGTGGCATATGCATCAGGGTTTGTCTGAAGAGACAGGAAGCTCCAGTGTGCCCATACTCACTGTCTGTCTGCCTCTTGCTCTCAGTCTCTCTCTCAAATAAATAAATAAATAATATTTTTAAAAAATTAAAAAAGAAAAGAAAGTTGGGTGTGGTGGTGCATATCTTTAATCCCAGCACTCAGAGATAGGAGGCAGAGGTAAGAGGATCTCTGTGAGTTTGAGGCCACCCTGAGACTACATAGTGAATTCCAGGTCAGCCTGGGCTAGAGAGAGACCCTACCTTGGAAAAAAAAATTTAAAATAAAAGAAATCAATTACGGGATACATTTCTTTTTTCATAAAGAAATGCAACTTTATTATTTTCAAGTACATATGTAGTGCCTCAAACTAATGTCTTACAGAAAGTCACCAGTAAAGATCCTGTAGATGTTTCTTTAACAAATCCATCAGGATTGATGGTAATTAGCCTATGCGCTTGCTGCTTCTAAAAAGATATTCTTAAAGTGCCTGACAAGTACAGTTTGAGATAGACTGAAGATGCCACCCTTAGCAATATTCTTATGCTCTTGATTCACTAACCGATTTCATTTTCATTGATTATGTAAAGGCAAACTTTTGTCTACAGTTAATAATCTCTATCGAGGCTCCAATAAATATGGTATCCCATTTAGATTCCCAACCACAGGCCATGGCTCACGTATTTCAAAGTACTTCTGATTAAGCAAAATTCCAGTGCAGTGAAATAATAACCACTGGAAGGCTGTGTATGGTCTGACTTTTGTCCTCCTTTCTGCCTGAGGCTTCCCATTTCCCTTAGGTGTCTCTCTCACTGTATGGCTCATCTCAGTCCATCTATGCAATGCCTTCTGAGCCAGGCTTAGAGAATTGGTGGTGCTATCTACAGAGCAAAAATAAGTGGGGAGGGAGTAAGGAAGAAAACTCTATTCCATAGGAGCCTGAAGCCAGCCCCCTATCTCAAGGAAAGTGGGCGTGGCCGTCATGAGTGTGAGGGGAACTTGCCAGAGAGGAGTGAGTGGCCTTAACATCTGAGAGGTCAAAGACAGGTCTTAGGATTTTTCCTCTTGTCCAAGACTCTGAGCATGTCGTGACCTAGACTGACATTGCACGTCCTTGGAAGGCAGGAATGTCTGGGAACTCCTCCACCTCCATTCTTGCCAATGAGCGGGAGCTCCTTTTCCAGGGCCAGCTTGGGGAATGACGTAGGTTCATGGGGTGGGCACGAAGGGAAGAGAGTTCGAGAGTTGGGCCAGATCAGGCAGCTGACTATGGTCTTAGAATAGCACACAGCACCAGAGGGCATATTCTAGAGTGGGGGTATTCCCCAGAGCATGGGATGACATGGAGTTTCCATGACATGTAGGCTTTGTAGACCCAGAGGACCACTAGCCAACGGCCTGTGAGGCACTTGGTGGCACACAGTGTGGCACTGGTGAAGTGCTCCACGTTGCCTCCTGGTCTTGCATCTGCTGTTAGTCATGAGACATGAATGTGGTCAGCTAGTAGGCTATTCTAAGAAGGCAAGACAGAGCTGAACCCATCCCATTTACCCGGAGGCGACATTTCAAACTTCAGGTCATCGCCTGCCTCTCTTCCTTTACTCCTGACTCTGACCTCCCACCTGCCTGCCGAGCTCTCCTCTTTGGGTCCCTAGCTGCCCTTGACTGAGGGATAGGCCTAGCCTCCCCAAGCAGCTTCCCTTTCTGCCCTTAGGTTCTTGCATTCAGGGAAGGAGCCTTTGTGGTTTCCAGGTCTGAAGAGGGGCAGAGGAGACAGAGTCAGGAAGGAGGTCAGGGAGGGTGAAGTAGGAAGACAGTGAGTCTGGAGACATGAAGGAACACTTGGTGATGGGAGAGAGTTTCCTTCTGGATTACCAGGCGCCTACCTAGGGTGTTGATCTATTTGAGTAGAAGGTGGGGCAGAGGGTTAGGGCCTGGGGAGGGCTGGGGCAACCCTCAATTCCTTAGGTAAGGTAGACAACATTTTGGAGTGAGGTGGAAAAGAATATTGGGAGGGGACCCTAACATGCAGTGAGTGTCTGAGTGTTCCCAGTTGGATCTACGTAACAGTCACCCCAAGATTTATCTACTCCTACCGATTTAGCCTGCTCAGTTGCCTTATTCTTTCTTTCTAAATCCTCCCCTAAAATATCACCCCAGCTTTTTCCATCCCTTCCCTCCACCATCCCTGGAACATCTCCAGAGAACCCCATCTCTCCCAGGCTTGCTTCTTCCAGACTTCTCAGTAGTAGGTCTCCTTCTCCACCCAGCCTGTTGGAGAGATGGAGGTAAGGGTTGCAGCAGGAGCTCACAAGAAGGTGAGAGGTCAACACCCCTGGGGATTGAGTAACTAGAGCCAGGTGAAGGAAGAGGCCCTGGGAGAGTCCTGGGCCTGGTGGGTGGGCTGCAGGTTAGAAGGGGAGGCTGGAAGTGCACACGCCTCCAGGCTCTGAAGAGTAGCCCGAAGGTTGAGTGTCTAAGGAGGCAGCTGCCTCAATGGTGCTGTGAGGAAATGTGGCCCGAGGAGTGACTCTTTAAGAATTTTTTGAAGTCAGAAATTCAGATTGCATGTGAAAATGCCAAAGTTTTAGATACTGAGTCAATTAATAAAAACACACAAAAAATTGGGCACATCAATCCCAACACTTGTTTATGGACCATAGTTGGTTGGTAGGTATTTTTGAACTTACTAAGTGGTCAAAAATGATTGTTGGAAGCTGGGCGTGGTGGATCACGCCTTTAATCCCAGCATTCGGGAGGCAGAGGTAGGAGGATCACCATGAGTTCAAGGCCACCCTGAGACTATATAGTGAATTCCAGGTCAGCCTGGGCTAGAGTGAGACCCTACCTCGAAAAACAAAAACAAAAACAAACAAACAAAAAAAAAGATTGTTGGAAAAAATAAAAATAAACAAGCTCTTGATTGATGCCTGGGAATTAGGAACCTGGGTTCTAGGGCTAGGTTGGCTCTACCTTGACATATGACTCAGAAAAAAATAAATTCACCTACGCCTCTTTTTTGTCTGCAAATATGGAGGTGAGTATGTGATTCTTGAAGGGCCCAGTAATTCACGTGTTTTGTGATCCCAGGGGAATGTAGAGATCTTGGAGAACTATGGTGAGCTAGGTGGTTGTAGATCTTAGAGGTTGAGGCCAGGGAGAGCTTCTGGGACTTGGGACCTCAGCATCACAGGGCTCCACAAGGTGGAAGACAGGAGTCAGGAGTGGAATGTGGGTGTGCAGCCCTGGAGGGGTTACCCCCTGCTGGATGGAGGTGCTTACCCCCAGGATATCTCCGAAGGATGAGCTTCCGGACTTCATCGTAGATGAAGATGAGGAGACTGTAGGGGAAGGCACAGAACCACCAAGTAACCCTGAAAACCACAGAAGGGAATGTCAGACGCTTCGGAGGCTGGCATGGTGTCAGATGGATCTTAGAGGGTGCGCAAGGACCCTCTGTGCTACTCACTTGGCCCCCTAAATAGACACTCACTTTAGCGGGTACATGCGCAGGGCCACCCCCATGCCTGGGCAGTAAGACAGAAAGGCAGCCAATGCTGTCTCCTCCAGGAGTCCAAAAATCAGGATCTTGTTCCTGGAAAGGCAAAGAAAGGAGGGCACAAAGCGTGTGAAGGGGGATCAGAAAGGACACCAGGCAAACCTCTGGGGGCAGAAAGGAAAGGGAGGAGAAATATGCAGGAGGGTTTAAATGCCATCTTCCTGAATCCTGAAGCTTCTTCATGCTTTATGTATCCAGGGAAACATGTTTTTTTCCTGCTCATTGAGTTTACCTCTGATTATTGTCCATCACACATATATTCATTTATTAAATAATTTTTTCTTCTGTACTCCATGTAGAGATGGTCAACAGAGGCCAGCCCTCAAGCAACCTATAATCTGATTATTTCTCTTGGCACAAGTGCTAGGAAAATGCCATTTTCCCTTAAAGGTGTTTCAAAAGCGCCTTTAGTGCAGAGCCCCATGGATATCTTTTGCTCCTCAGCGCCTACACACCCTGGGGGCTGTTCGGCACAGATACAGAATGGAGAAGAGGGTGTTTGTAAAGTGCTTGGCTTCCTTGGGTGTCATTGAATAGGAAGTGGTTAATACAAATTGACTAGACCAGAACTGAAAAGCAGGACAGAACAAGGTTCTGAGGAGAGTTTTTAGAGTCAGACTAGTCAAATCAATTCCCACCTTGGCCACTTCCTGGCTTTGAGTGGTAAATAATGCGTAACTTCTTGAATCCTCTTGTTCTTTCTCTATTAGGCAGATATTTTTACCTATCATGGAGTTGTTGAAGAATTTACAGGAGATTGTGCATGGAAAGTTCTGGAATATGGAAAGTGCTCAGTCATATTATGACTCCATCTTTTGTTGTCTTTGGCACAGAATTTCTTATGCTTACGCAGGTGGTTCCCAACTTTTCTCTGTCTAAAGATCTAGTTTTTCTCCATAAAGTCCACATTTGAATTGATTTTTTTCTTTCAAATCATACTTGTTGATAAATAATGAATATATTCCCCCCATAAAATCTATTAGACAGATTCCTGGCTTCCATGCAGAACCATGGGGCAGCATACAATTGCTGTACTTCAGGTTTTCTCGGGTTTTGCCTAAGAATGACCCATTGGCAAACCTGGCAGCTTTCTTGCAGGCAAGTGGTAGGTTTATACAGCTTTTTGACATAATATCGCTCATCGTATTACTGGGTGCTCTCCATGGCTGAGGACCAAAGGTGAGCCCAGGGGCAGTGGAGTTGTCTCTGGCTAGGTTAGCCATTGGTACTGGTCCTTCCTCCATGGACCCAGCTGGACCCACTTTGTTTCTTTTTGCTTTCCAATTTATCCCTCAGGTGGGCTGGACTTTGCCCGTTTGGCTCTGTTCCCACCTTCTTTGTCACCAGTATGCTGAGCTGGAAGCGTCTGGCTCCAGGATTGTGCCCAACTTCTTAAATTCTCTGAGACAAAACTCACTTGGGGAATAGTGGTCACTGTTCATGGTAGGAGAACATAAAAGAAAGGGGCCCCTGATGTCTCCCACACTCAACTCCCAGCCAGAGTAGAATCACAAGTGAGTGAGGCCCCAGATGGATGCAGGTGAATAGGAGCTGAGAGTTTAGACTTTAGAGACAGACGTCTTGGACCCTGACCAGCTAGGTGACCGTAGGCAGACATTTAACCTTTTTGTGGATTTTTTTCTTTTTTTTCTGAGGTAGGGTCTCACTTTAGCCCCAAGCTGACCTGGAATTCACTCTGTAGCCTCAAACTCATGGTGCTCTTCCTACCTCAGCATCTCTAGTGCTGGGATTAAAGGTGTGCATCACCATGCCAACCAGCTCTAGGCATCTTTTAAAATATTTTTTACTTATTTATTTGAGATAGTGAGACTAGGTGCTCCAGGACCTCCTGCCACTGCTAATGAACTCCAGGCACATGTGCCATTTTGTGCATCTAGCTTTAACGTGATTGTTGGGGAATCGAACCTAGGTCATCAGGCTTTATAAGCAGGTGCCTTTAATCCATGAACCATCTCTCCAGTCTTCAGTTCAGTTCAGGCTTCTTATTCAATGCTATCCATCTAGTGGACCTATTGTGAGGTTAGAGTGTTTGAGGCACTCCCGGGCAGATGCAGCCACAGGGCAAGTGCTATAGAGTTGGTTACCGGTTGAGCACAGGAGATCCCGGATTTAGAGTCTAGGGGCTGAGTGACATGAGTAAGAGATGGAAGAGGAAAGAAGAAAGGAAAGGAAGCAGGAAGAAAGACAAGGAAGGAGAGGTGGAAGGCAGGAGACCATAACAAAGTACACTTTAGGAGCTATGTAGAACTCATTCGAAACTGTTCTACTGTTCCTTCCCACCCTTTGTCTGTGTCAAACCTGGCTCTGGATAAACCGCTGGGAAATTGCAATCAGATGTCTCCTGACAGACCTGAGCCCGGGGTGGCTGGTTGATCTGGAATTGGAAGGCTGGCCTGTGTGGGATGGGGACTGCATCCAGAGGACTCTGCCTGGGTGGTAATTGCTGGGAGGGGTGAGAGCTCACTTCATGCCCTGCTGAAAGACCGAGTTGCGGCGGGTCTTGCAGATGATGAGGTCAGCCCACTGCACCACCACAATGCTGGCAAAGAAGGCCGTGTGGCATGTGAACTCTACCACCTTCCGCTGCTCGTAGGTCTGGGGAGAGAGCAGGCAGAGAGAGATGACAGTGACAGAGCATTGTTTGGGGCAGGTGTTAAACCTGGCACCCAATCCACACTTGGTCCCTAGGCCCCTGACTCCTGTCAGTCCAGCCCAACCCCACTCACCCACTCCTGCCCATAGCTGTCCTCTAGGTCGTTCGTGGTCCGGTCGTCCCAGTCAAGGCGGATTCCCAGCAGTCGTGATGGCAGGAAGCCATTCTCTGCCAGGATCACGAAGTAGGTGAAGAAGCCGCCTAGAGCCTGGATCATACCTGGGAGTGGGTAGCAAAACAGCAGGACCTGGGTCAAGGAAGGAAGCAGGAAGGGAGCCGTCCACCGGGGCTAGAGATGGAGGGCCCTGACTCTTGAGAGTTGGCCCCAGTCCTGGCATTTTGATTTTGGCTTATCTCTCCCAAGAAGCAGCTTTTGGGGGTTTCCTCCCAAGCCCTGGCATGGCGTACCGATCTGTCCATAAGCCATGCTGATCAGCCGCTCGTTCACCAGCTTGTCCGTCTGTGAGTTCCGTGGCTGCCGCTTCATGATGTCACTTTCAGCGGCTTCATAGGCCAAGGAGATGGCAGGGACCTGTGTGCATAGGACATGGAGGAAGGAGAGCACTTGAAGGGATATGGGAGATGACAGAAGCCACAGCCGATTGGTGGTGAAGAAACTTTGACACAATTCAATGCACATATGAAGATCCTATTAGCACTGGGGATCTAACTCAGGGCAAAGTGCCTGCCTGGCATGACCAAGGCCCTGGTTCAGTTCTTGGCACCACAGAATAAAAGGGGGAAATCCTATAATCTTCCAGGCTTGTGTCTGTCTCTGCTTCAATGGCCACGATCTGTTCCGCTGCCCTGGTGAGCCCCCTCATCTACTGCCCAACTCCCACCCAGTGTCTACATGGCTGCCTCACCATATCTGTGCCCAGGTCAATGCAGAGGATGGTCACGGTGCCCAGAGGGAGGGGGATGTTGGCGATGATGAAGAGCAGGAAGGGGGTGATCTCTGGGATGTTGCTGGTCAGTGTGTATGCGATGGACTTCTTCAAGTTGTCAAAGATCAGGCGGCCTGTGGGGAGGCTCTGAGGGCATCAGGGAGATTAGAGGAACCCTCCCTACCCCTAGTCCCCTAGGTGTGGCTGCCAATTTTTTTTTTTTGAGGTAGGGTCTCGCTCTAGCCCAGGCTGACCTGGAATTCACTATGTAGTCTCAGGGTGGCCTTGAACTCACGGCAATCCTACCTCTGCCTCCGAGTGCTGGGATTAAAGGTGTGCGCCACCACGCCTGCCCCCCACCACGCCTGCCCCCCCTTTTTGTGAAAGAAAGATTTTACGTCTGTGGGAAGCTAAAGCAGGCAATCCTGGTGGACTCTTCCTTTGGGGTAAAAGAAGCAGGATTCTGGTTTCAGACCCAGACTTTGCAGCCTCCTCACCCTCCTCCACGCCCGTCACAATGGACGCAAAGTTGTCATCCAGCAGGATCATGTCAGCTGCCTGCTTAGAGACGTCAGAGCCAGAGATGCCCATGGCAATGCCAATGTCGGCCTTCTTCAGTGCAGGGGAGTCATTCACCCCATCGCCTGTCACTGCCACAATGGCTCCCTGGGGAGAAGACAGCACAAAGTGCTTGAGGACAAAGCCCTGCCCATTTGGCCCCTGGCTTTGCCCTGTCCCTGCCTCCTGGTGCCATGCTCACCTGCCTCTGACAGCCCTCCACTATGATGAGCTTCTGCTGAGGGGAGGTCCGGGCGAACACGATCTCTGTGTGGTCCCTCAGGATATCATCCAGCTGCTCTGATGTCATGTCTTTCAGGTCTGAGCCATGTACCACACATGCCTTGGCTTCTCTGGAGGGGAGGGGCAGAGCTACTTTCCCGCCGGTTCTGTGGGTCTCAGTGCCTCTGTTGGGTGCCCCCCCCCACTGCTTCAATGCCCCCTTCCTCCATGCTCAGTTCCTCATTTCTCTAAGAGGAAGCAACACTACATCTTCACCAGTGTGACATCACCAGCTGAATTTCCTCCCTGCACATCCATCTTTAATAACATTCCTGCTCTAGAACAGCTCCTGATGTCACAGCTGAGCAAACAGAGGTTCAGGAAGGTAAAGTGATGTCTCCGAGATTACAAAGCTCATTAGCACAGCCTGGGCAAAACCTCAGGACTGAAGAAACAGTCACAGAGATGTCAGAGAAAAGGCCTTTTTGTCTAAGATCCCAAAGGTGTGAAATATCCTCAGGGGACTCAGAGGATGTGTTGGTTAGGAGCTGGGGGTCCTACAAAGGCCTCACCTGGGGTTGACTTGACTCACAGGAATGTTGAGCCGGGCTGCAATGTCCTCCACAGTCTCATTACCCTCGGATATGATGCCCACACCCTTGGCAATGGCCTTGGCAGTGATAGGGTGGTCCCCAGTCACCATGATCACCTGATGGAAGAAGATAGGAAAAGAGCTGGGTGTGGTGGCACACACCTTTAATCCAGGCAGAGGTAGGAGGATTGCCATGAGTTGGAAGACCACCCAGAGACCACAGAGCGAATTCCAGGTCAGCCTGGGTAGAGTGAGTCCCTACCTGCATTGGCCAGGATCGTGTTCCTTACTATTGCAGTCTGGGTAGAGGGGAATGGGGAGGGTATAGGTCTGGGAAGAGGTTATAATCACCAAGCTGGATTAGGACAGAACTTGCATATGGGGAATCCCACAGATGTTGAGAAGGAAGTCCCTTCAGGCCCCAATTCCTTTTTGCCCACCCATCACTCCACTGAAACTGTCCCCCAGGGCCACTTGGACCTTCCAATTGAGAAATGAAAGCATTTTTTTAAACCTCACTGTCTTTAACCCTCTGAGACCCTCTACGGAGCTGAAACGCTATACCCCCTTGGTTCCTGCACCTTCTTTATTCCTGACCCCCTCCACTCCTCTGCATGCTCCTTCTAGCCTCCTCAGGGTGGCAGCCTAGCAGAATGGAGCAAGGACTGGCTTTGGACTTGGACAGGAGCCTAAGTTTAAACATTGACCTTCTCCAGCTGTCAGGCCTTGGGCAAGTCAGTCAGTTCACTGCCTCAGCACAATGGAGGGGGGATGACTCCAAGCTTTCTGGGTTGGCATCAAGATTAAAGCATTAGGTGGATGTCCAATAAGTGCTGGCTGGGTCCTACCACCCTCCCCTCACTGCTTCTTTCTCCACTTGCCCAGAAATGGTGTGGCCCAGGGCTTCATTCCCCTCCCTCTTCTTAACTCTGGTTCTCTTCCTGGCAATATAATAAACATCCTAGTAAGGCTTTAGTTTGGACACATGTACCAATAAGATTAAAATCTCCGATCCTGACCCTCTTTCTTGAATGTTAAACCATATTTCAAAGGTCTCTAAAACCTTTTTCTGGGTTTCTTTATTCCTTTCCTTTCCTTTCCTCGTTCCCCTTTCTCCTCTCTCTCTCTTCTCTCTCTCATGTATGGGTGTCTTGTCACTGTAAGTGGGACACCAGTCACTTGCATCACATTTTGGGTCTGGCTTTTTGTGGGTGGCTGGGGAATTGAACCTAGGCCAGCAGGTCTTGCAAGCAAGTTTTAAAAATTGCTGAGCCATCTCCCAACCCCCTTTCCTTTTCTTTCTCTTTTCAAGAAAGAAAATTTGGCCCCTCTCCAAACCTACTGAACCAGAATCTGCACTTTTTAAAAATTTTATTTATTTGCGTGCGTGTGTGCGTGCGTGCGTGTGTACCAGGGTTTCTTGCCACTGCAAACAAATGTCCATCCACCTTTAGGTGAGTGGCTGGGGAATTGAATCCAGACCAGTAGGCTTTGCAAGAAAGCACCTTTGACTAGTGAGCCATTTTTCCCAGCTCTCTCTCTTTCTCTCTTTTTCTTTCTTTCCTTCTGTCTCTCTTTCTTTCTTCCTTATTTTCGTTTACCTTTCCCTTTCTGTTTTGTAACTTTTAAAAAATATATTTTATTTATTTATTTATTTGTAAGCAGAGAGAGATAGAAGAGAGAAAGACAGAAAGACAGAAAGACAGAGAGAATGGGTGCACCAGGGCTTCCAGCCACTGCAAATGGATTCCAGATGCATGCACCACTGTGCAGCTGGCTTTAGATGGGTGCTGGGGAATTGAACTTGGGTCATTAGACTTTATAGGCAAAACACCTTAACCACTGAGCCATCTCCCCAGACCTCCCTTTCTCTCTTCTTCCTTCTTTCCTTCCTTCTCGTTTTCTTCCTTCCTTCCTTCCTTCCTTCCTTCCTTCCTTCCTTCCTTCCTTCCTCCTTTCTTTAGACAGTCTCATGTAGTTCCTGCTGGCCTTGAACTTGCAATGTAGCTGAAGATAACCTTGAGTTCCTGATCCCCCTGCCTCTACTTCTTGAGTGTTGGGATTGCAGATGTGCACCACCACACTTGGTTTCTGGATTTCCTTTCTTGGTGTATGATACATACACATGTGTGTGTAGATACAAGCCCTTGGGCACATGTGTGTGGAGGCCCGAAGAGGATTTCAGGTGTCCTTGTCTATCAGTTAGGGTGGCTGACCAGTGAGCCCCGGCAATCCTGCTGTCTCTGTGTCTGTCTCCTCAGTACTGGGGTTACAGGTGTGTCTTGCTTTTTTTTTTTTTTAAAGTATTTATTTATTTGAGAGAGGCTGGGAGAGAGAAAGAAGCAGATAGATAGAGAGAGAGAGAATGGGTGCGCCAGGGCCTCCAGCCACTGCAAAAGAACTCCAGACACATGCACCACCTTGTGCATCTGGCTTTACGTGGGTACTGGGGAACTCATGTCCTTCTGCTCTATAGGCAAGCACCTTAACCATTGAGCCATCTCTCCAGCCCTATCTAGCTTTTGTTTTTGTGGGTGGTGAGGATTTAACTCAAGTCTTCTGACTTGTGCAGTACGCGCTCTTATGCACTGAACCATCTCTCAGCCCCCTGGGTTTCTTTTAGATGCTTTAAACTCAAGGTCTAAGGTGACCCCTTGTTTCTACTCTCATCACTGCTCCCAAGGCTGCTCCACTGCCCCTCCCCCGGAAGCCATCTGCTCTATTCATTTTGTAGTGTTCTCTCCTCTCTCTTCCTCGAACTCTATATCCAGTTTTGTCACAAAGTTCTCAAGATGTCTATCCACCCCTTTGCCTCTGTCCTTTTAGATCATCACCCCTTGCCTGGACTGGACTCTCCCCCAAATCCAGCCTCTCCTCCATCCAGCTAGCCTTAAAGCTATACCTGTGACATCTGTGGCCCTCTGTGACATGAAGGATAAAGCCCACGTCTGGCATTTAAGTGAAGTCCTTCCAACTGGCCCAGACCCAACATTCCAGCCTCATCACAGTGTCCCCTACCCCCCCACCATCTATCCTCTGCTGACCCAGACACCTCGGGACAGTGTAGCTATGTCTGGGGACACACTGTTCTCTGATTTTGCCTTGCCCCCCCCCCAGTTACTAGGCCTTCAAGGCCCAGATCAAGTATCATGTTCTGTGTCAAACCCTGTCCAGTTCCCTGAGGCAGAATTAACTGCTCTCTGCTGATTCCTAGAATCCTTGCACAGCCTCAGTGCTAGTTCTCATCTTGCTGAGAGGCACCTGACTGGGCAGGAGCTGCACAGCTTCAAGAGAGCCAGCTATGCATCACATTCCCCACCCACCTCTCACTAACAGTGCTTTTTTAGGGCAGCTAGTTACCCATTCTTCAGTTTCTATTTGTTTTATTTTTCAGTGGGGGTAATGATGCCTACCTTACACACTGAGTGGTTTAAAATTCACACACATACGTGGCACCAAGTCCTCTGGAGTGATGGTAAAGAAACCAGACTGCCTTGGTTCAGCTCCTGGCTTTGGACCTTACTAGCTATGTGGCCTTCAGTATGTTGCTTTGTGCCTTATTTGTTCTCTCTCTGTAAAAATGGGGATATACTCAGCTGAAGAGATGGCTCAGCTGTTAAGGCACTTGCTTGTAAAGGCTGATGACCTGGGTTCGATTCCCCAGTACCCATGTAAAGCCAGATGCACAAAGTGGCTCATGCATCTGGAGTTCATTTGCAGTGGCTGGAGGCTATGATGTACCCATTTTTCACTCACTCTCTCTCTCTCTCTCTCTCTCTCTCTCTCTCTCTCTTTCTCTGTCTTCTTGCCTTGCTTGCAAATGAATAAAGTATTTTTTAAACTAACAAGTTTGAACAAAAAGGGGAAGTAATGATGCTTGCTGCAAAGGCATTGGGAGGTTAGATGAGATCACACAGGCTTGGTGCCTCAGAGTAGTGCCTGGTTTATGTAAAAGGTTTTGAGAAAATTGACTGTTGGGCTGCTCATGCAGCTCAGTTGTTAGAGTGCGTGCCAAGCATGCACAAAGCCCTGGGTTTGACCCCAGTACTACATAAACTGGGCATGGGGCTGGAGAGATGGCTCAGTGGTTAAGTTGCTTGCCTACAAAGCCTAACGACCCATGTCTCATTTCCCAGTGCCCACATAAAGCCAGATGCACAAGGTGGCCAGAGGGCCTGGCTTGTCTATTCTCATTCTCTCTCTCTCTCTCTCTCTCTCTCTCTCTCTCTCTCTCTCTCTCTCTCTCTCTCTCCTTGCAAATAAAATAAAATAAAATAAAATAAAAACTGGGCATGGCGGTGCACACCTGTGACCTAAGCACTTAGGTGGTAGAGGCAGAAGGGTCAAAGTTCAAGGTCATCTCAGGTACCTAGCAAGTTCTAGGCCATCCTGGGATACATGAGGCCTGTCTCCAGTCCCCCACTGCCAACACACAAATGAAAGAAACAAAGGCCAGTTATTAGAGTACCTGCCTGATAGTAATGGGTTTAGAGCATTTGTTTTTTCTGAAAGACCATGACATGAGATGTGGAGGTCAGGCCATGCCCAGGGCCCAGCACAATGCCTGACTCTCAGGACACTGACTGAGTTGCATTGATTTGGGAACAGGTGAGATGTTGGCAAGAAAAGAAAAGTATGGCACCAGAAAAGGAGGGTGGCAGAGAGCTGTCCTGGAAACGGAAGAGTAAAATCCAAGATGATTGATTCGTTTGCCAACGCCAGCACCATACACAGTGCCCGACACACAGTTTGTAAGCAATAAATATTCGCTGGATGTGAACAAACCTAGCAAAGAGGAGGGAGTGGTCAGTGAGAAGTGATGGCAATTGGAAAGAGGGCCTTGGAGAGTTGTGCTTTAAGGGGGGCGGTCTTTGGGGTGAGTTTGCTAATCCCATTTCAAATGGATAGGGTGGGCAGCCATTGGGCAGGGTCAGCTAACCACGCCTACAGCTGGTGTAGAGGGGAGGGGCACATGTGCATATGAGACACTGAACTAGGTCAGGGAGGATGAGCAGAGAGAGCTCTCGGGCTGGCATCCATTTTACCCTGCAGATGGGCAGCTTCTCTGAGTTAATGGGAAGGAGGCCACCAGAGGCCTGAGTCTCCTCAGGACAGCAGCTGTTGCAGTCCCTTGACCTCTGGCAGGAGGGATGCAAGGGCAGAGGGGTGGGCAGGAGGCCAGTACCTTGATGCCTGCACTTCGGCATTTGCCCACAGCATCTGGCACAGCTGCGCGGGGTGGGTCAATCATAGACATGAGCCCCACAAAGCAGAGCTTCTCGGTGGGAAAGTTCAGCTCATCGGTGTCGAATTTGAAGCCCCTGGGAAACTTTGTGGGTGGCAGATTCAGTTGACAGAACCCTAAGGAGGAGCAGGAGGGAGGAGTGAGGGCAGCAGATGGGCTGCCTGGTCATCCCTAGAGCCTTTCATGCCAGGGATGCCAGCCAGACTCAGGAATCCCTCCTCCAGTCCTGATCCCTGTTTCTGTCTCCTCACCCAGCACACGCTCCCCGAGTCCTCCCAGCTCCATGTAGGCATTTTGAAAGGCATCTTGCATCTCCTTGTCAAGTGGGATCTCCTTGCCCTGTACCAGGATAGTCGAGCACCGATCCAGGATGCGCTCTGGGGCACCTTTCATCACCAGCACGTGGCTCTGGGGGCTGTCTTCTCTCTCGTGGATGGACAGCTGGGTAGGAGAAAGGCAGTTACAGAGGAAGCCATACTTGTCTTGATGGCTCTCGTGCCCAACACAGGGTCTGATACAGGGCAACTGCAGATAATAAAAATTCCCTTAATAAAGTAACCCTGGGGGCTGAGGAGATGGCTCCTGGGTAAAGTGCTTACTATATGACCATAAGGACCTGGGTTGGGATCCACAGTAATCATGTAAAGGCCAGGTAGGTGGCACATGCCTTTAGTCCCAGCACAGCGGAGACAGGGGGCTTTGGGCTCAATGTGAGACCCCCATCTTAAAAAATAAGGTGATGAGTGACTGAGAAAAATGCCTGATGTGGACCCTGGCCTCCACATGCATGTGCATGTGTATCTGCACACACATATGAACATGTACACACACACACAAAACAAAGTATAAAATAACCCCAATCCGGCTGGGGACATAGTTCAGTGGCTAAATTAGCTTGCTTGCAAACCTGCAGCCTGGGTTCAATTCCCCAGTGGGTAAAGCCAGATGCACAAAGTGGCACATCAATCTGGAGGTCATATGCAGTGGCAAGAGACCCTGGTGTGTCCTCTCTCTCTTCTCAAAATAAGGAAATAAAAGGGAAAATATAACCCAATCCATGAAAGCCTGTCAGCAAAGGGAGCATCTCTATGTGTGCAAGGTATTTGTTTATAGGTCCCCCAATCTTACAATCTGGCATCAATTCAATAAACAGTTATTCAAATCAGTTGGACAGGCATTGTGTCAGGGAGTGTATGCCTTTATCAGCATGCTCTACCCCACATTGGCCTGGAGAATTTGCCTCCATGGCTCACACCCGACAGAGCTAAGACTATGCTTGGCATTTAACAGGTGTCTAAAGGCCGAGGGATAGATATGATAAGAGAATTAGAGAAGTATAATCCAGTTAAATAGAAGGGCACAGGTGGAGGGCCATGAGCAGTTTGGGGGGAGCTATGGAAAGAAGAGGTGAGAGGGTGTTAGGTTCCATGCAGTAAGGTTTGCAAGTTAGGGGTAATGGTGAACAGACATGCAGTTGGGTCAGTTGTCCCGGGGGTGACCCTTCCATGGCTCCATTCATTCCTTCTATTGAGTCTCCTTTAGCTTCATTCACTCTCCCTACTTTTGTTACTTTCCCATCCCCTTCTCAGCGACCCAACCAGACCTGATACTTGTTGGTAGAATTGAAGGGTATCTCGGCCACCTTGGGGTTCCTGTCCCTCATCTTCCTCACTGAGCCACATGACAACTCAATGCACTTGAGCAGAGCTGACTCAGAGGCATCACCAGCTGTGTCCCGCTGCCAGAAAAGAAGAGAATTCAGTGTCACAGTGGTGGTGGGGGGAGTGGAGGGCCAGGTTGTGGGCGAAATTGAGGTCACCGAGACAGCACGGGATGTGAGAAGAAGCTTGGCATCAGCAAGGGGACTTGGGAGACACCCCCCCAAACACACATGTGTATGCACTCACTGGCTGTCCCCTACCTTAGACACAGAGATGTTCTCTTGCCCAGCCTTGAAGACTGCACGATTGCAGAGACCAGCGATCCGAGACAGGGCTGTCCACGTGGGTGATCGTTTGTCAAAAGTGGCCCCTGGGAGGAGACAAGGGAGAAGCAGAAGGTTGGCTCTCTATTAGAGCTTTATCCGCCCCCCCCCAGCCACCTTGACCTGCCACAGCCCTGGGTGCCCTTCACTGTCCTTCACCCCACTCTGAAGCACCCACTCACCAGACTGATCTTCAGTGGTGTCTGCTTCATGGATCTGGTTGTCAAACCACATGTGGGCCACAGTCATGCGGTTCTGGGTGAGGGTGCCCGTCTTATCGGAGCAGATGGTGGATGTGGAGCCCAGGGTCTCCACCGCCTCCAGGTTCTTAACCAGGCAGTTCTTCCGTGCCATGCGCTTGGCCGTCAGGGTCAGGCACACCTGGTAGACAGAGAGGACAATAAAAAAGGGCTAATTCTAGAGAGAGTCTAGACTTATGTACAAATGTATAGCATCTTTCCCTATAGCGAGGTTCTGTTCCTTATTCATACCTCACAAAGCTGAGTGGATAGTAAACTGAATGTTGAACTTTAGTCACATGGAATTGGGTCTAGGCATACATTACAGTGAACACCCAGCTGGAAGCTGAAGGTACTTGACTAAAACTATAGAGAAGGCCCAGGGAGGTGAGAGCCATCCACACAGAAGGGCAATGGAAACCGTAGGAGGAAATGGGCTCACTTGAAGATTACAAGGAGAGCAGAAAGATGAGTGCCAGGTGTGGTGGCGCACGCCTTTAATCCCAGCTTGTGGGAGGCTGAGGTAGGCAGATCACTGTGAGTTTGAGGCCAGCCTGAGGGTACAGAGTGAGATATAGGTCAGACTTGGCTAGAGTAAAACCCTGCCTCAAAAAAAGAAAAGAAAAATAAAAATATGGTGGAGTGAGAAGGAGCTGCTATAGAGGACACAGGACACGAGCACCAGGATGGTGACATGTCACAGTAGTTGATGAAAGACAAAATTCAGGAGGGTGGACAGCGGTATCCATTTCAGCAGCAGAGCTAAGGATGGGAGCTGAGAAATGTCACTGGATTTGCTGGTTCGTCACTAGTGACCTTTGAGAGTCTTTACAGGCAAGTTGGACAGGATGGACCCCAGACTGCAGTGAGGAGACAAGCTCAGAGATGGTAGGAAAACACAACCATGATAAGCCCCAGAAGAGAAACTGAATACCCGGATATAGCCGAGCTGCAACGTTTCAGAATCAAACTCTGAGTCATGCCTTATATAATTTCTGTGTGTAGCATCTGATATGTGACTTTAGGGACTTGAAGAAAACTGCTAGAAGGCAGTGAGCAAGTGTGCCTCTATCATTTTGATGACAGCATAGAGAGATCGTCCCCTTGAAGCCCCTCAGTGAGGTCCACTCACAGTGACAGTGGCCAGAAGCCCCTCAGGCACGTTGGCCACAATGATGCCAATGAGGAAGATGACTGCCTCCAGCCAGCTGTAGCCCAAGATGAGGGAGAGCACAAAGAAAGAGACCCCCAGGAACACTGCTACTCCGGTGATCAGCTGGATGAAGTGCTCAATCTCCATAGCTATGGGCGTCTGCCCAACCTCTAGGCCTGAAGCAAGAGTGGCTATGCGGCCCATCACTGTCCGATCACCGGTGGCAATCACAATGCCCCTGGCAGTGCCTGCAAAGAGAGGACCCCAGGATAAGTGCAGAAAACCATCCAGAGTAAATAAGCCCAAGACTCAGCTCCTAGAGCCCACTTTCAGTAGGCTGTACCCAATGTGGGCTTACCCTCTCTGCAATAGATCACTAATCCCAGACTTAACACAAGAGCAAATTATTTTCTCTTATATTTGGGCCTGAGGGGGACAGATTGCAATCCTAAAGTTCAAATTGAGGAGATTCACTAAAGGAAATAAAAATTACCTATGACATTTCAGTAAATCAATACTTATACTTGATATTCTCCAAAAGTATATTATGAATACAAATGAAGCACTTATCGATTTTTTTTGTTTAGTCTTAAGATTTTCTTTCTCAGTATTAGGCATGAATCTCTATAAAGCAAAGGAGGTGAACATTCACCCTGTGCGACATTACAGGGGTCTTTGGGAAAGCAAGTGTGGAAAGAGTGTGCATGTTGGGGTCAGCCAAACCTGATTTGAACTCCTGCTTGAACCTCTACCTAGGGGTTGTTTTAATATTTAAGTGAGATAATGGTGTGATGTACTTAGACCAGTGCGGCCACCCAGTACGCACTGATCAATGTTCCTTCCTTTCATTTCCTCCCCTCACTCCAAATCCAACTGTAGAACAAGCAATAGGAACAAATCATTATAGGAAATGCAGAGTAAATATCAGTACATTAAAGATTTAGGAAATTTAATGTATGATGATTTTCTTTGTAATTCCCAACTTTCTGAAAGAGGGGAAACCCTCAAAGAAACATATATACTGAGGAGGAATGAGTGACGAACAAAAAAGGTGTGGAGATGGGATACATGGTCTTCTTTTCTCTACTTTCAGAGGTCTGTGGTTTATTTAGAATTCTTTCCTTCCATCATCTTTTATGCCCTGGGCTTTCCCTGAGTCAGCTCTGACTCAGCTCGTTGGTTTGACCACAGCGGGCACGGATTTCAGCTGTGTTTTTTGACCCCTGTCCGTAAGTGCTAGCCTTTCCGGGAGTTCTAATTGGCCACTGCCATTCATCACTAGAACCCAGGAGAGATGGGACAATGGGGCAGCTGGAGCATAATGACAATTTTAGGCCTAGATTGGGGCTGTCCAACCTTTTGACATTGAGACATAATGTCATCTATAAATGTGTTGGGTTGTGTCCATGGGGCACATGTGGCCCATGGTCCACAGGTTGGACACATCTGGTGTCGATGGATGTAGCCTGAAGGAGGGCCCAAGTTTTCCAAGTTTTCCCCTGGCCTGAAAGCTTTCCTGATCCTCCCCCAGCCCATGGCTCTGCTTTCTAAACAAGGGCTAGGGAAGAAAGCAATGAGTGTAGAATCCCAGAACTAGAAGAAATCATATGGGTCCCCAAACTCCCAAGAATCAGTGTTGTGGTGTGTGTGTGTGTGTGTGTGTGTGTGTGTGTGTGTGTGTGTGTGTGTGTGTGTCGGTACACATTCTGAATGTTCTGGGTCTACTCAGTCCAGTGATGGACAGAACAGAGATCTTCGTGGGGAGGTCACTTTCTCGTGGAGTTGTGCTGCCCATGGCCAATGTCCTTCTCTCCCAAGGGGATTCTTTCTGCAATTTTCAGGACCCTGGCCCCTCATTGGCCTCTGTGCAGAGCTTTTACCAAGAAAGTGCCATCACAGGCCCCAGTCCAGACTGAGGCTTCAGGATTTTAAGCCTTCCCTCTGCAGTGCTGGGATAAGGAGTTCCCCTGCAGGCTAGCTTCTCACCTTCCACACAGTTGGTAGAGAAGAAACAGATATTACGGGTCTCCAGTGGGTTCTCGTGGGTGAACTCAGGGGAGCGGGTCTGGGGCTCCGACTCGCCTGTTAGGGATGAGTTATCCACCTAGGAGGAAGAGGTGTGCAGTCATCAGACTGGCCGAAACACTGTGTGCACTCAGCTGTCTCCTGAGCCGGCTCCAGCTATCCTCAATCTTCATGACATAAGGGACAAAATTACACTTGCCCTCATCACATATTTATGACATTACTCAGCGATTGCTCTTGCATTGGTTTGGGATCCTGGCTCTTACTGACTTCTTATGTGACTTTGGATTTTTTTTTTTTTTACTGAACCCACAGAGCCTCCATTTGCTCACCTGTAAAATGGGGAATGTAAGCAAAACCTCTGCATTGCTTAACTCAACTCCGGAGGCACCACTTACACAGTAGCCTATGAAAATACCACCTTCCTGGGTTGTTCAAGCCACAGCATACAGCAGGCCTACATGACTGCATCATTTATGTAGCCCAGGATGACCTTGAACTCTCAGCCCTTCATCCTCCACCTCCAGGGTGCTGAAATTACTTGTATGTGCTAACCATACTCAGCTATACCATTTGTGTGTGTGTGTGTGTACACGTGTGTACACGTGTGCCATGGTACACGTGTGGAGGCTGAGGGTGACTTCAGGGTGTTTGTCTCTCCTTCCATTTTGCTTGAGACAGGGTTTCCTTTGCTGTTTTGTGTTTGCTGCTTTGTGCTAAGCTTCTGGATTCTCCCGGTTCCACCGCCCATTGTAATCCAGAGGGATTACAGACATTTGTGCCCCTTTGCATCTGGTTTTATGTGAGTACCAGGGAGCCAAGTTGGGGCAGGCAGACTTGCAGGCAAGTGCCTTTGACAGCTGACCCATTTCTCCAGCCCCTCTTGTGTGTCTTTTGGTACAGGGTTTCACTCTAGCCACAGTGGCCTGGAGTCTTCCCGAGTGATATTAGCACGTGTGATGCTTCTGACATGCAAGAAGTGGCTGTATCAAAGAAATCCCCTGGGACAGTGAAATCACAACATGCAGATACCTGGTGACAGCATCACACAGATACTGTCCTGAAGAGGTTCAGCCATGAGGCATAGGGGACATGCTGACGTTTGGAGCTGCTTCTCCTACCCTTTGACCCATCAATCTTGGCTCTCTACAGCCTGCTTCTTAGACTCAACCCCACACTTTGGTGTGACTGCCTCACCTTACAACCGTGAGAAGAGATGATCCTGAGGTCAGCAGGGACTCGGTCTCCACCCTTCACCTCCACCAGGTCTCCAACCACCACCTCCTCTGCATTGATTTGCATCTTCTCTCCCTCTCGGACAACCAGAGCTTGCTGTGGAGAGTCCATGAGCAGCTCATGCAATGCTTGCCTCATGCCCCTCTCTCCTTCGGGTCTTCTATGTCTCGTCCAACCCCCCTACCCTTAGTAACAAAACTAGATCCTGATGAAGAGAGCTGGAAGGTGTTTCTGTTCATCTTTCTTCCATCTCCTGTCACAAGGCATTGAGGGTGTGAGCTGGATCATTCCAGAAACATTATTCCCCACCCTGGTTGGAGTCAAGTCCTCTAATCTACCTGAGGCACCATGTTCTTGAAGGAATCCATGATCTTGGAGCTCTTGGCCTCTTGGTAGTAGGAGAAGCAGCCAGTGACGATGACCACAGCTGCCAGCACCACACCTAGATATAGCTGGTAAGGAGAGAGAGTTTGAAGGACCTGCCATCCCCCACCTAGAGGGGTGGCTGCCACTCAGAACCAACACTTAGTACCATTCTATAGGAGACCCCAGATCTTCATAGGTGTCAGGGAGTGAGAATGGTAGAGGAAGTCCTTTTCTCTATTTTCCCTCAACCTCCAGTCTCCTAGGACAAAGGGGCATGGAAAGTCTTAGGGGGGTTCTCTATGGGTGAAGACCAGGGATGCCAACAGTGAGAATGAGCAGGAAGGGCTGTCTCATTCATGACTGACTGGATATGTGTTGGGGGGTGCTTTATAGATTTGTACAGGAGCCTCACCCTTCTTCAGCCTAAGGTACTGGGACTGCATTAAGAGGCTCTTGTTCCCTGCACCCTCCCCACCATCATATTTAGGGCTTAGAGTTGATGGGTAGAGCTATGGCTGGTCCAGGGGTCAGGTGTATGGCTCACATTGTCATTGGATGGTTCGTCCTCCATGGCAGCCTGGATACCATAGGCCAGGAAGCAGAGGATGGCCCCAATCCATAGCAGGATAGAGAAGCCCCCAAAAAGCTGGCGACAGAACTTGACCCACTCAGGAGTTGTGGGGGGTGGAGTGAGGGCGTTGGGCCCATCCCGAGCCAGAATGTCCTGAGCTCGCTGGTTGGTGAGTCCCTAGGGAGCAAGGAAAGGTATCAGAGTGTGTATGTAGAACCAACCTGGCTCTCACCATGTCCTTTCAGCATCTAGGAAGGTAAGGAATGTGCAGCTGGGGCAGGGGGAGGGACAGGCAGGTGGGGGGGGACTCCCATCCAGCTGGAAGGGGCAGAAGTTTCTGGAAACCACACAGTGGCATCTGTGATGGGACTTGGAGATTGTGAAAGCTAAAGAGGATTCTAATTGTGGCTCCACCGTTGATTATTATTGGAGATAACCTTGGGTGGGGGCTCAACATCTTCTTGAAGGCAACATGGATAAGCACTCTGGAAAGATCCTCTGTCTAATCTTCCCTCCTTTCTTCCTTTAAGGAGAGTCGCACAGCATTGACGGCTAGTGATACACAACTTTGGCAATCACCTGTCACTTTCCAAAGAAAGCCTAGCCAGGCTCCATTCTTCTGGCCCCAGACTGGATCCACATAGCATCCCATGCTTGCTTCTACAGTAACACTTGCCATAGATTACATTGGAATTCTATGCTTGCATATTTTATTTTGAAAATTTTGCTATTAGACTTTGAGCAGGAACCACTTTTATTCATCATTCATTCATTTACTTACTTCATGTGTATTGACTACCTACTAAATGTCAGGCACTGGGAGGAATTCAACAATACCAACAACTGCACTGCCTGTGTTCTAAGGAGGTCATAAACATAATAAACAAAAACATATTAATGCCAAAGAATTAAAAATGTTGTTAAGAAAAATAAAATAAGGCAAAAGAATGAGGGCATACAATAGTGGCATTACTGCTATGGGTGTAGCCAACTGCTTTCTGCTTGGGTTTGAGACCCTCTGCACCAGAGGGAATTCAGGCCTGTACTGTAAGCCTGGCTGAAGGCCCATGTTGGTGAAGTCACAAACCCTAGGGGGGAACCTATGACTATTGTTTTGCTAAATGGACGTATTGTGCCCTACCAAACTGCCTTCTAAATATTGATGTGTGTGCCCATAGACTAGCGCTGCTCTCAGCTTTGGTTAGAGAACCTTCTTGCAGAGAATGGAGATTAAAAAGTCTCACAGCTGGCCAAAATGTAGAGCATAAGTGACTGTTGAGTGCTCAGCTCTAAATGGGACATCTGTGTCACCAACATGGAGGAAATGGGGTGGAGGGAATGTAGGAGCCAGAGGAAAGAGAGGAGTGTGGTGGAGTGCTCTTTCCTAGACATGACAGGGCCAATGAGCTCATGACTGCTCAGCAGCTATGATTACCTGTACAAGACCTAACTAGATTGGGCCCTTCAGGATGCTATCAAGGATGGAGGAGGAGTTCATGAGGTTCCAGACCTTCCTGAGGAGCTATTGGAAGTTAGTGGTTGTTGGGGGAAGGGGAGGATTGAATTTATGGCTTCACTCATGCTAGACAAGCTCTCTACCACTAAGCTACATCCCAAGCCCTTAAAATATATATTTTCAAGAAGAGAGGTAGGGGGGAGGAAGAAAGAGAAGAGAGAGAGAATGATACTGAAGCCTCTTGCCACTGCAAACAAACTCTAGAACCTGGGCCACTTTGTGCATCTGACTTCATGTGAATACTAGGGAGCTGAGCCTGGGCAACCAGGCTTTGCCTTTAACTGCTGAGCCATCTCTCCAGTCCCTGATCCTTTTTCAATTTTGATTTGGAGATAGGATTTCACTAAATTTTCCAGTTTGGTCTTGAATTTGTAATCCTCCTGCCTCAGCCTCCTGGGAAGCAAGGAATAAAAGGTGTGCACTACCACACTAGCTTTAACAATTTTTAACTATTTCTTTGTTTGTGTGTTTCATGTGTGTATTTGTGTGTGGGCACAAGTTTGTATGTACCGGTATGTGTTAACATAGGTGCACATGCATGTAGAAGTCAGAGTTCATCAAGTGTCATCATCTCCTGCTTTTCTACCTTATTTTTATGAGACAGGGTCTCTCTGATCCCAGAACTCACTGATTCTACCAGACAAATTAGTCCACAGGCCCCAAAGAGCCTTCTATCTCCATCTTCCGAGATCTGGGATGTGCCACTCACACTATGCCCAGCATTTTATGTGGGTAGTGGGCACTTTTGCCAGTGAGCCATCTCCCCAAACCCAGTTTTTCAGCACTGTGACTGTGCCACTGACTTGTTTATGTGACCTTAGGAAGTGACTCTCCTCTTCCGAGTCTCCTTGCTTTAATGAACAGGCAAATAACACCTGACAGAGTTATGGTGAGGATTACTGAAATGTACATAACTTGTCTGTCACAGAACACTGACATAGCAGGAGCCCAGCAAATTACTATAATAACAGGCGGGAGCCACCTCACTGTTTTACGTATGTCAGCTGGGATGATAGTTTGAGGCAGAGCTCCGAGCCCTGCCAGGAGGCATCTGGGCCTGGGTTTGAAGGAGTCTTAACTACCAGGTGTAGAGGAAAGGAGCTTTGTTCTAGGAACCAGGGATCCAGAGACTGTTTATGGCTCTGCCACCAACTAGCCCACATGACTATGGGTAAGTCCCTAGCCTCTAGGATGGTTCCCAGGGTGTCATGCAGTTTTAGGGCTCTCCCACGTGAAGCTGAGTGGTTCTCTTACCTTCTGGCTCTACTCACCTTGGACAGGTCCACTTGGTATTTGCGGCCCAGCTCATCCAAGGACAGCTTGTGGTCGTCCTGAGGAAGGGAAGTAGAGTTACTTTGGGGAAGGAGGCTGAGCACACTGCAGAGCACAGGAGAGAGGTGTGGAGCATTGGGAGAGGTGCTGGCGAAGCTGCTGGGGCATGCCTCCCAGCATGAGCTCCCTCCTCTGCAGCCCTCACCATGGCCACCTCCTTCTTCAGCTCATCCAGCTCCTTCTCTTTCTGTTTCTTCTTGCCGCCCCCATTCTCTGCCGTGGTGGCGGCGGGCGAGTACTCTCGGCCGGCCTGCAGGAGGAAGGGAAGGCACAGAGGGTCAGGGGAGCCCAGGCACTGGGATGGGCAGGACATTCAAAGCCTTCCGAGGCACCTTCCAAGGCACTGATCCATGGGTTTAGGCAAGGAGTGGGAGCAGCGGGGAGAAAGGCCCTCTACTTGCAGACTACTGGTAGAGCTGTGCGGACCCACACTTGAACTTCCAGGAAGGCCAAGGGACTCGAGACTGGAAAGCTGCATGAAGGCACAGGAGAGGAACAGTGGGGATGGAATGGGCAGGGCTGGAGGACTGGGAGGAATCAGGAGTGGAAAGTCCAGGAGCTCTCACCAGCCTGCTGAGCAGGTCTGCCCAAGACTGGACAGAGGTAACTCACAGGACTTGAAACCCCTAAGTGCGACTGGGTGAGAAGGGAACTGTCCAGAGTTCAAGAATGTGTCTGAGAATAAGTCTAGAGCTAAAGTCATGTCTTAGGCCATCTAGCAAGATGGGCTGGCATTTAAATGGTAGCTTCAGGGGCCCCCTTCATGTTTGCCATTCTCTTCTGGCCACTGCAGCCTTCCAGGGTCTCTCAGGGAGCTTCATTCAAATGGAGGCTGCCATGGAATGACAGGATAGGAGGGGCTAAGGAAGGCCATGGCTAGTGCACCATATAATGCCTTCTTCCTCTCCTTCTTTTTCCCCTCTCCCATTCTTTCAGTACAGGGTCCTTGTCACCGAGCGTCTACCCAGTTTCTGCTAGGTGCTTCTAGCTCTTCTTTGGATCCTAGGCTTTTAGGAATGAGTTTTTCTGTACTACAAGCGTGACTTTGTAATTTCTCACAGAGTAGGTACCTGGTAGAAGCGACAGCCAATGTGTTTGCTGTGTTTTCAAGATTATGTAAGGATAGTGTTTAAAAAATGGGCATTATGTTTTAGAGCAATTTCTTTTTGGCTGTTTGGGAAATCAAATGAAAAGTGGAGAGAGTTCTCAGGCACTTCCTGCCCTACATGGTCAGCCTCCCTCACTGTCAACCAGCGGCATTAGAGAGGTGCGTTGTTGGGCACATCGCTGTCCTGAATCCTCTGTGCTCTAGGACATGCATTTGTTACCCAGAGACAGGAGCAAGCTGGGGACTGCGGCAGCTGCCCTGATTACAAGAGATCACAGTGTAGTGCCTTGAGAAGTTGAATTCTGCCCCATGCCATCACGAGCAAGGGTGGACACGGGACATGCAATGTAAGGTTCACAGTTGTTCCTTAGATTAAATGTCCTGAAAGACTCTGGGCTCTTGGAGGTTATGCACTTTTTTTCCCCAGAAAAGGTGACTAGTAAATCACATCAGTAATGTCCCCATCCGAAGAATTTTACAAATTCAGTCTGTTTTTAGCCTTCTGGAGGCTGATCATCTTGGAGAGACTGAACCCGGCTCATCCGAATGTGTGGGAAGGGGCTTGGGAATAAATCTCTCCCACTCCCTTCCCCAGGTGATTAAAGCAGGTTCATTCAGTTGGGTGGACTCAAATGCTCTGGCTCCTTTAACTCATCCTTGGTGAGACAGGGCTGAGAAAAGGATGGAAAGCCATGAAGGAACCAGAGGCAAGAGAACAATCTGGACAAACTTCAGTGTGACCCCCAGAAGCTTCTGGGCCGGGGGCCTGGCATGCATCAAGGAAAGGCTGGGGCTGGGGCAGAGCTCAGAGGAGTTTCTGCACATTCAGTGCAAAATAAAGTACACGACAATGAGAATCAGATGCATGCTTCTAGAGCTGGTGTGGTGGTACACATCTGCAGTCCTGGCACTGGAAGCTGAGGCAGGAGGATTGGGAGTTCAAGGTCAGCCTGGGTTACTTAGTGAGACCTTATATGCTGTCTCAAACATGCACAAATAAAAATGACCACTTCTGAAAAACTTGCTGGCCCTTGCACCTTGGCATGCTAGACTGTGATTCCATAGTGCCTCCTTCCCCTATCCTCCACGCTGTTCTCCCACAGGCCCAGAGTTTGGGACACACTGACCATCCCCCTCCTCTTGTCCTGGCAAGGATCTCTGGCTCCACAGCCAGGAGCCTGTGGAGATTTGGGGCCAGTGGCTGCCCAGGCAAGAAAGAAAGAGGAAGCGGGGACCCCCCTTCTCTCCTCTACTCTTCCCCCTCTCCCCACCACAAGTCCCTCTCTCTGGGTCTTGAATGCTAAGGGAGAACAGAGAGTTCTTTCTGAGAAAGCCAGAGGCTGGGACAGAGTGGGGTAGCTGGAAATCAGCCAAGGCACCCCCCACCTCAGCCTCTGGAGCAGGCTGGGCTCCATCCTACCACTGTTGTCCCTTCCCCCAACTCCCACACTGTCCTTCATAGCCACATGGCCAAGAACTGGGGGTTGGTCCTTGCTCTGGACTGGGGAGACAAGGAAGAAGGTGTAGGAGGTGCACGGACCCCAGACTGGGATGTGGCTTTCCCTCTTCAGGCCTCTCCTGGTAGGCAGGACTCCAAGCTCCAGGCCCTAAATTCCTTGACTTAGTTCAGCCCCTCATGCCAAGCAGAGCAGACCAGCTTTTTCTGCTTCTTTCTCATTATTGGGACACCACAGTTACTGGGCATGGAGGTTAGGGGCTGCAGGCCTGCTAGGGGAGAAGTTCAGGATTGAGAAATCAAGGTCAAGTTCATTGCCAGATGGAGCTGGGTCCTTTTAGTCTAGGGTGGGGCACAGTTAGAGGTTATGTACCTGGGCAGGAGATTAGCTCTCTGTGGGGACCAAGACATGTCTAAGGTTCCATCTTCAGGTGATTGTGACTTCTTCTTTAACAAGGCCTGTTCCCCATAGTGGTTCCTAAGATTGTTCTCGATCTTGTTTGATCAAGGAAGCTAAGCAGGGTCAGACCTGGTTAGTACTTGGAAGGGAAACAGTCCTTAAGGGTGGCCTCACTCCCAGTGACCTCTGTATTCCCGCATGCTCAGAAGTTGTACATGACAAGTTCACCCAGGGTAGAAGTTCGTCCATGAATGTCTGCAACACTTTCAGCTTATAATGGTTGCAGGGTTGTGAACACACACACACACACACACACACACACACACACACACACACACACACACACACACACTGGTTCTATTTCTAGCTCCTGCCCTAGCTCTGGAACCCTGGTGTTGAGGCTCAGAGTTTTTCCAGCTGCTCAACATGTCTTTGCCTGACTCCTCCCCTGCCCATAAATTGGCCCACTGCACCCCATGGGCACCTTCTTCCTCACACCTTCCCATGGCTTGTCATGCCCTTTCCTCCATGCCCTCTTTCACTAGCATTCCACAAAAGGATAGCAGTCAGGCACAGTATGTAAAGGGATTGGATCACTTTTCTCCATATGGGAATTTCATTTCCAAGAACTCAAAGCCTTGTCCCTGCCTGCCCCGACCATGTGGTTGTTAATCTTCCCCTTGGCAAAGCCATGGCTGCAGAATGCCCCGGGCAGGATAGACTGGGGTAGGGGCAGCTCTCACCAGCCTTCGGTAAAGTCTCCAGAGCCCATGGCCCAGAGCCGAGGACAGTGCTGCTAGTGACATCCCATCCGGAGGGGTGCAGGCGTGGGGGCTGGGGACGCTTCCCTCTTCCTCCTCATCCCTCCCAGTTGATTTGGCACGAAGGGCCCTGGGATGGTGTAGGGAACTATTTGACGTTTCTGGGAGCAGAGTGTTCAGAGTGCTCAGGGGCTCCGTCTCTGCTCCAGCCTCAGACTGGCCCCCTTGCTCTCAGCCTGGGACTCCCAGTGGAATGGATATTTTCAGCGGGGTATCAAAGAGGGGGGATCCTGCAGTGCCAGAAAATGTGTTGAGAAAGGAAGCGCAGACCCGAGAAGAGAAGTGTTCAGATGTGGGGGGGGGTGTAGGAAGAGTTGGAGGGGTGCCTGGTGGGCTGGAGGGCTAGCTGTGGGAAGTGAGGAGGGCAGGGCGGCTACAGAAGTCAGCAATAAGCTCATGGGTGCTGTGGAATCCACTTGCATGTGTAGTTGGGAGACTAGTACCAGGTTCAAAGTATCCACTCAGCTTCGCCCACCCTCCTTCCACATCCCATCCCTACTCTCCAGAGAGAGGTCCCTGAGCTTTGGGGATACTCACCCCACGACCCATCTTGGGGCAGAGTTGCTGAGGGGACCTGGGCTGGAAAGGTCACCACAAGGATCCCAAGACCACACCGCCTGTCTTGGGCAGCCCGGAGACCCTGGCAGACAGACAGAGACAGCCGGAGCAACAGGGTAGCTTTAAATAGGTCCCTCTCCCCCTCGCCCCCGCCTCCCCTCCGCGGGAAAGAAGCGGTTGTTGAAACAGGATCCCTGAGGACTCCTCCCCTCCCGCCCCTTTAGCAACTGGCCCCGATCATGGTCTTTTTTTTTTTTTTTTTTTTTGGTCTCATGGTGTGCCCCCCCCCCCCTTAGTTCCTTCCAACACCGAGGCAGCTACAAGGTGCCTTTATTAGGGAGGCGAGGAAAGAGGGACCAGGCAGATAGAGGCAGGAGGGTGGGGGGTAATGTGGCCCATAGGAAGCCATCAGTTAAGATGCCAGAGACCTTTCTGACTTAACCCTGCCTGTTTCCAGGTGGGAAACTGAGGCTCAGAGGAATTCAACAATCTGAGCTGATATGACAGATCCAGAATTCAGGTCTCCTGAGTCCACATCCGACTTCCCAGAAAAAGAAACAGAGACTGTACCCTCCACCACGGAGGCTGCAGACAGCGGGACCTTGAGAAAGTTAGAACTAGAGCCCAAGGGTGGCCTGCACGTGTGAGGCATGTCAGAGGAGAACTCTTGTGGGTGGCTCTGGAGACACCACAAAGTCTGGATGTGGAGGGGAGAGGGTCCCCTGAAGCGCTGCCTCAAGTGACTTCTAACCAGTTTCCAGGGTAAGCAAGACTGCCAGGAGGCAGGTGGAGAGGTGAGGGACAGAGAGGACCTGAGAGGAGGCTGCCAGGTAGGCAGCCCCCTGGGCCAAGCACAGCACCATTGGTGACATTGTTGTCACTCTGTGTGGGAGTGGGTGTACCCCTCCTTTCATTATTGAGGGGCCCCCAGGGGCACCTGAGTCTGATGCTGGCAAGTGACATAGAAAGAAATCAAAACAGGAAGGGGTGGCATTTCTAAGAATGTGGAGGTCAGTATCACCTCCAATACCAGACCCACCAACTAGAAAGAAGAGTAACAGCTTTCTTAGTTCCTTCTTTGGGGAGAGAAAGGAGGGCATCTCCATTGCTCAGCACGGAGTTCAACTGGCAAAAAGCCTGGGAGTGCCTGGAAGCCAGGGCATGGGGAGTGGGGGGTGTGTGGGGGACTAGGGAAGTGGTCTTTGCCTCCAGCTGGAAGGTGTCCTCAACCCAATAACAGCAGGTACAGAGCATCTGAACCAGGACAGGGCCAGCTAGTATTGGGGTGTTGTTGCCACTCATTTGATGAAGAGACAAAGAATAGGGTTGAGGACAAAGAGAGGAAGGAGGACAGAGAGAGCAAAAATTCCTGCCCCCATCTTCTCCTGGGAGCAGTGAGAGGACAGGGTGCTCCTGAGTGTCCCTATTTCTCTGGACACAGAGATGGACACCAGCAAAGCAGGGCAGGTCCGGGCACCCGGGAGTGTGGAGAGGAAAGGAGGGAGGGGATGGGGTTTTGGCTGAAGGCCTAAGGTAGTCTCTGGCTGGGCTCCGGCCCCCCTCTGGCCCCAGAGAGAACTCCCTGCAGAGGGATTATGGACCTCCCCTCCAGGAAATCCACTCTCAACCGCAGGGCTCACATCTGAATTCCCTAAATAACTGCCCCCCTCCTGGCTGCCCTGCAGCTGAGATTTTCCATTACAGGAAGGTCACATCCTACCTGCTCCATCTAGCCTCTCCCTGGGAAGGCAGGAAGGATGGACAGACATGAACTTTCTCACAGTTCATGGTCCTCTCCATTTCTCCGACTTGAGCTTGAGGTAGAAGAGGCTAGGAACTCTCGAGGGGAAGAAGCTGACGATGGAGCAGGAAGGCCTGTGGCTAGACATCAGGAAAGACTGCCTAGGGAAGAAGACCCTAGAAGAGTGGCCCAGTGGTGGGTGGGGCACTGAGCACGGGGCAGCCTTGCTGGGGGATAGAGGGAGAGTGACTAGAACTTGACCAGGTGGTACCTGGGCTCTAGATTCCTGGGTGATCTGCCCAGCCCATTTGATCAGTTCTAGATCTGCAGATGTATACACTTCAGCTCTGAGCTTGAACTGTTTTCATTCCATCATCCCCCCCATCATTGCTGGCACCTCCCAGGGCTACCCAGTCCTTCCCACACCCTGGCTCTGGTCCCTGAAGCCAAGCTCAGTAACGGAAAGGGCTGTGCCCTTCCTCTACCAGCAAAGCCTGCTGGGGCACCCTGCCATGCCCTACATTTGGTGAGCACAGCCCCAAGGGCACCGTTGCTCACACTCTTGGGGTTCCAACAAGTGAAGGGTGGCCAGGGCATCCACAGCCTGCTTTTCACCCATGCCTTCCTGATCATCCCTGCTGGCCAGACAGTCTAGGTTCTAGGCATCTACCCGAGACTCCAGGATACACGTGGGAGTAGACACCCAGTTGGTCCTTTGATCTTGGGTGCCTGGGCCGGGCTCCTATTTCCTGTCAACCCAGCAAGTGGTACCCATTTGAGCAAGGTGCTGTGGAGAGAAGAGCTAAGGAGGAATACAGACAGACAGACTTGAAGGCAAGTCAGGAGGTAGGAAGGCAGGAGTGGGGCGCAAGAGAAAGTTACAGATCAGAAAGAGCTCAAAGGGATGGGAAGGATAGAGCCCCAGCCAAGTGTTTGGTCCTTAGGCAGTGGATCTGGGAAGTAGGGATGTTGGGGGTAGGAGAGACAAGAACGAGTACTTGCCTGTGGGGGTGCTAGTTATGATGGGACATGAGTGTGTGGGATCTTGTGGGTGGATACAATACTATGGAAACATGTCAAGTAGTAATTCCAAAGAAGTTACTCCCCCAAAGAGTAACTTGGATCAAAGGGCAGTACTCACGTAGGTGTGTGGCCCATCTATTACAAATTGGTTGACTGCTAATGAGTGTGTGATTTGCACGTGTGCATGTGTGTGTGTGTGTGTGCGCGCACACACACGTGTGTGGGCTGCAGGGAAGGCTCTGCTGCACTGTGGGTGTACGTGAGAGTCCATGGGAGAGTGTGTGCACAGGGAGGGTGGGTGCGCTCAGCTGCAGATGGGCTCTCCCAATGTCTCCAGGAAACAGTTTTGTTTCCTAAGTGACTGGCCTCCTGGGGCCTCCAGCCCAGACTTGAAGGTTGTTTCAAGATCATGAAAGAGAGAGTGGGAGGGACAGAGGGAGGAAAGAAGAGCTGGGAGGCTCTGTCACCCCCACAGTTCCTCCTCCTGCCCCCTCACCCCATTCCTTTCCTGTCTTTCCAGCTCATCCCTCTCGCTGCCAGCCCTCTGGGCGGTCTCTCTCTCCGTTGATCCTCTCTCCCCTTCCTTTCTTCTGTGGTCTGGTTCCTGCTGCCAGGCTTCTGGGGGGCCTTCTGGGATGTGGGTGAGAATTTTATGCTTCTAAGGGGAGACCATCTTGGGATGATTGGTTAACTGGGAACCCAGAAGTCTAGGGTGGCCTTAACTAGCATCCAAGAAAGGTGTCTTCTCATTCCTCCCCCTCAATCCTTTCTCCTTCCAGCCCTCATATTGTTCTGACACTGGGAAGACTGGGCCTGAAACCGCAGAATGGTGTCTTGGGCCTACTGCTGCCTCAGTTTCCTCAATGGACCACAAGGGTGGTGTGGATTTTCTTCTGATTTCTTCCTTGGCACATGTTCCTCTATTTTCTTCCTGGTCGTTCTTTCAGTGTAGATTCTAAAACTTCTCTTCCCCAGTCTCTCCTTAGTTCTTCCGTCTTTCATCATTTCCCCAGGTGGTTTTCATTGTCCATTTTTGATTATTCAAACCATATTGTATAGAATTTAGAAGACAGAAGGAGAAGCAGCCCTGGGAAGTATTTCTTTCCGGTTGTGACTCACACCCTTTGTGCCCTCTCTGCTTCTCTCCAGATGCAGAGAGCTCTGGGTTGTGGCCCCATGTAGGTAGACTCACAGGTGGAGGTGTGAGGGAAGAAAAGAAAATGTCCACATGTCTGCCCTTGCCTGAGTGATGGCACAAGCTGTTCCATGCCTCTGTTTCCTGTCTGTCCAGTGCAATGGGAGCTTACCTGAAAGTCAGATCAGCTGGGTCAGTCCCTGTGTGGCCGTGAACAAGAGGCTGCTCTGTGCTGGGCTTGGCATCTCCCATCTCAGTGATGAGGAGCACTAGAAAGCCCCTGAGTTCCCCTTGACACACCCCATCTTCTGAACAAACCCCTCTTTAGCTTAGCCCATGGCTCCATCAGCGGAACCGTAGAAGTTACCTGCAGTCCTGTGCATTTGCGCTCTGGTCTAGGAAGGCATGAGGGGGCAGGTGCTCCTGTCCTGCCAACTAGCATGGGTGCAGGTGTGTGCACACTTTGTTCAGAAATGAGCCTGGGCTCTTTAACTCTTGGCCTAGAAATGAACAGGGGGCCAGTGTTTTGGCAAAGATGACCTTGGCTTCTTAGAGAAAGCCACTGTGGGAAGTGGGATAGGGGCTGAGTATCCTTTGGGCTGGGGACCCTGGCTTCTCTTGGCTGATATTATTCAGTGAGCAAATACCAGGCTGGAGAGTATGTTAGGGGCCATGAGAGGATGGGGTTAATAGGCCTTGCTGGGTTTGGGGGCAGGGGTCACAGCTGGGCCCTGCAGGGTTCCTGTTTGCCTTTGATTCCATCTGTGAAGGGGAAGGAACAGCCCCACAGCCCCCTGAGGCAGGTTTGCTTTGGCTAAGGATCTGACCCAGCCACTGGCCCCAAACACCCCACCTCCCTGCTCTCCCTATCAAGAGGCAGCCTCCTCCTTCCTGCCTCCTTCTTCCCTGACCAGGCACTTCCACTTGGCCCAGGATTTTGTCTGCCTGTTCCCCTTGACACTCTGGATGCCCAACTAGGACAGGATGCCCTGCAAACATCTGGCACTCAGAGCCATGGCCTTTCTCCTACATAACGGACTCTGAACTCCAAGGAGCTTGGCATCCTCTGGGCCTCAGTTTCTCTGAAAGTCCAGAATTCTTTCTCTCGTGTTCTCCCTTCTGCACATTCCTCCCTCTTAGGCATGTGACATAACCAGCAGTGCACGCTTCTTCTGATGTCATTGCATGATTCCGACATTCAGCCTGCACTTGTTGAGCACTTACTGTATGCCATGTTCTGTGCCAGTCCTGGAGAGAGTTACAACCTACACAGGTAAGGTTCCTACTCCCAAGGTTCTGTTGCCTAGAACCTAGTGCCATTTAGTCTTTTGAACCCTGTCTTCTCAGAGGAAGCTCCTGGCCCTGGAATCACCCTCTCCATTTCCTTTAGTCCCCCACCCCACCCCCACTTCTCCAGCTCCATTTCTGAAGACTGTGTTGCTCTGACTTCCATCTGGAAGAGATTCTCCCATGGCAACAATGCAGGAGGAAAAACAGAGCCATTGCACTGGACTGGCTGTGAGGAGGGGACAGGCTATTTGTTTATTTACCAGGGCCCCATTGCCTCTGAAAATGAACACCAGATGCTTCCATCACTTTTTTTTGTGTCCAGTTTAAATGGGGGCTTGGGAATTGAACCCCAGGCTGGCAGGCAAAACAAAGCCTTTAACTTTCCATCCCCGTGGGAGAGGCTTTTTAAATTTTTGAATTTATTTGCTAGGAGAGACAGAGAGACAGAGAGAGAAAGAGACAGAGAGAGAGAGAGAATGAGAATGGGTGTGCCAGGGCCTTCAACTGCTGCAAACAAACTCCAGATGCATGTGCCACAATGTATCTAGCTTTACAGGGTACCAGAGAATTGAACCCAGGTGGTTAGACTTTGCAGGCAAACACCTTAACCGCTGAGCCATCTCTCCAGCCCCATGGGGAGAGACTTTTGATGCAGGAGTATCATTAACTCACCAAGTGCTCTTGAATAAGTCTTTTGCTTCTCATCAGTAAAGCAGTGATTCTCACTCTCGCTGCCTGGTAATGTTCCAGGCCTGAGACTCACCCCAGGGATTGTGTTTTAATTGGTCTGAGTTAGGCTCAGGCCAAAGGCTCTTTCAAAGCTCCCCAGATGACTTAATGGGCAGGAAAGGTTGAGGGCTACCGAGCCAAGATCTCTAGCTCATCACAGCCAGTGGAGAGTGAGCATTTGCTGTGCACTGCATACTGTGTCCTGCACTTCATGGGTGAAATTTTAGCCTTCAGTGTGGGGTCTCTAGGAGATAATTAGTGATGAACAGGAGCCCACATGATGGGATTAATACCTGTTTATTTGTTCATTCATTCATCTTTCCGTTTATTCATTTCTTGAGACAGGGTCTCACTATGTATCTCAGACTGGCCTAAAACTTGCAACTCTCCTGCTTTAGCTATCAGAGTGCTAGGGTTACAAGCATGCATCATCATGACGCAGATCAATGTTCCCTGTGAGGCGAGACAGGAGAGAGCCTGTTTCCTCTCCCTCTGCTCAGTGCCATGGGGAGGCACAGCAAGAAGACAGCCACCTGCAGACCAGGACTAAGTTTTACTAGATATAATGAATTTGCTGGAACCTTGATTTTGGACTTCTCTATCTCCAGTACTGACAAAGACAGCACAAGTGACTTTAGTCCTCAGATCAACTCTATTTTATAGATGGGGAAACTGAGGCGCTTAGCTCTTAAATAGCAAAGCCAAGTGGGGGATCTGGGATTCAAGCGCAATCAATTTGGTTCCAGAGGCTGAGCATTCAATTTCCTCGATGTGGAGAAGGATCCACTCTGGGTCTTGGTCTTCAGGAGCTTGGGAGCAGAGGCTCCTGGCTGCAATGGTGACAGGGAAAAGAGGGGAAGGGAACAGCCAACAGCAGGCATCTCTGAGTAGAGCTCTGCTAGCCACGGGTTGAATTTAGAAGGGGATGGCAGCTCCAGGAAGGGGGAGTTGATTGTCAGCTGTAAGAATCAAGAAGGTCTTCATGGAGGAGGTGGCAGCTTCTCGTAGGCTCTGATTTAGAGAGAAGGAACAAAGAACACAGGCCCAGGAGGCTTGAGCACCCCAAGCACCAAGGAGAACAGGGAGACAATCCTGAAAGTGGGTGGTTGGGCCATTTTACAGAGGGCCTTGAATGTCAGACTATGTTAGTTATTCTACATGCTGGTGTCTCACAAAACACTGATGACAAAAGTCACCTGGGTGCTTGTTAAAAATATGAGCAGCAGGCACATCTCTGAGAGGCTCTGATTCATGAGGCGGGGGTGGGGAGTGGGAGTCTGTATTTTTACCACCAAGAAAGTTAGAGAAATATTGCTGTAAACAACATGGAGCCATTTAAAGTTTTGAGCAGGGGAGTGCCCTCATTCATTCTGTGCCCTAGGAAGGCTCATTTGATTGCAGGGTGTGTGCTTGTACATGGGTGGGGGTGTCAGGCTGGAAGAGGAGGCAAGTAGGGGGTATGTGGATGAGGGTGTGAAGCAAGGGACAGCAGGAGGAGACGGGGAGAGATGAGAAATGTCTCTAGGAGGGAGAATTTCGAGATTTGGTAGCTGCTCTGATGCCAGGGTAAGGCAGAAAGGTACCAGGGGGATGGGGAGATGTCGATGCAAAGGCAACTAAAATAAGGTAGCAGGTTGTTGGGAGTGATGTCACAACTGCCCTTTGGGGGCATATTAAGGTTGAGGTGGTACTGGCAGGACCGCAGGTGAAGTGGTCCATGAGTGAGAGGAACAGAGACTGGAGCCTAGCAGAGAACACAGGTGTGGAAGTCAACTGCATAGAGGTGACCACTGAGCAGTGATTGCCAAGGTAAAGGTACTGGAAGACAAATGGTTAAGGGTCTTGGAGAGGTGCTTAGGCAACACCTAGGCCAAAGAAGAGTCTAGAAGATGGAGAGGCAGAGAAGCCAGAGAGGTGGGTGAGCGAGACCAAGCCAATGGGAGCCAGTAGTTGAGATGTTATTATGAGATTAAATAATTTGTACCCCCACCCCCAAAATCTAACAGTTTCAGATGGCAAGAGAACGTGAAAGCTGGCTACCTTTGTTGTCAACTCAAGGGTGACTGGTGTGACGTTTGAGAAACTCATCTCCAATAGCAGGTTAAGTTTGGACAAAGCTGGGAGACATTGAGGAGTGAGTGTGTGACGAGGAGACCTAGGGACTGGACTGAAAGCCCAGTGGGTGAGAGCTAGGCAACAAGAGTGACCCATTTAGAAGTGCTCCTCAGCAGGCCTTTGGTCCACTCTGCTTATGTGCCCCAGTGTTGATCATACTTTATCTTCCCAACAATCCTCACACCAGAACTGGAAGAATTCCATTTTACAGAAGGAAACTAGAGAAAGTAAGTGGTAGAAGGCTACATAGTTTTGAAAGCCAGGTCTTCCCAAAGCTTTGAGGTCAAGTTAGAAACCCTAACCCTATAGCTTTTATTTAGTTGGGGGTAAAGAAGCTTTATTTCCTGTGTCTAAGCTTCTGATGGGTAGGTAACCTGCATAAACTCTTTTAGATTTGTTCAGGCTAGCCCCCTAGCTGGGGTCTTCTGTATTAGCACTCAGCACTCATGTGGAGTGGTCAATCCTGCTTGCTAGGATTCCCCATCACCCTAGCCTGGCAGCCAGTTGGACTTCCACACCCATAGTATCCCCCAAACACCAGCTCCTTGTCCATATGGTATCTGAACCACACAGATGCAGCATGGTGACATGGGCTGGGAAGATTGCTCAGTGGTTAGAGGTACTTGTTTGCCAAGCCTGCTGATTGGGGTTGACTCCTCAGTACCAAGTAAAGCCAGATGCACAAACTGGAGTTTGTTTGCAGCAGTAATAAGGCACTGGCACTCCCATCCTCTCTCTGCTCACAAATAAATTAAAAAAATATTTTTAGAAAAAAGAGAAAAGAAATCCACAAATTGGACAAAATGTTTTAGCTTTTCTGAACTCAGTAGCTCTAACTCATAGCGTAAAGAATGATGCTGTTCAATGAATGTTAGCTATTATTCTCCTCCCTTGATTTCCAAGATCCTGGCCTTTGAATTAGAATTTCTTTCTCAGTGGGACATAATCTCCAGCACCTTCCCTCCTCAGAGAACAGAGCCTGTGCCTGCGGAGGCTGTCCAGGAAGCTGTTTGGCTTGTTTTTTTGTTTGTTTGCTTGCTTGCTTTTAAAATATTTATTTATTTATTTATTTGCAAGCAGAGAAAGAGGAGAGAGAGAGAGAGAGAGAGAGAGAGAGAGAGAGAGAGAGAGAGAGAGAGAGAATGAGAATGGGTGCACCAGGGCCTCTAGCCACTGCAAATGCCACCTTGTGCACCTGGCTTTCCATGGGTGCTGGGAAATCGAACCCAGGTCCTTAGTCTTGGCAGGCAAGAGCCTTAACAGCTGAGCCATCTCTTCAGCTCTTGGCTTGTTTTTTGAGGGACAGAAGGTATGACTTGTGAAATCAAGGAATCTTTTAGCTGTGAATGGAAGTAGCCAGTGTAAGAAGGACATAGGTGAAATAGCCTTGGAGGTCACCATGGAGGTCATATGGCCACCAGAAAGAAAGGACCTAATTCCCTCTCTTGTCACCTTTGCAAGTGTCTGGGGAGCTTCTAGTCCTTGCCAGGCTATTGTGCCAAGCAGGCAGGGAGCAGAGCAAAAAGAGTCGACAGTGGCCTTGAGAAGCTCACAGCCAAGACAGAAACAAGCCCTGTGATTACAGTACAGCGTGGGAAATGCCATCGGAGGGCCCAGGCAGGGTGCTGTGCTGTGTGTCTGTGTGTTAGAGAGAGAGAGAGAGAGAGAGAGAGAGAGAGAGAGAGAGAGAGAGAGAGAGAGAGAGAGAGAGAGAGAGAGAGAGAGAGAGAGAGAGAGAGAGAGAGAGAGAGAGAGAGAGAGAGAGAGAGAGCGGCG
>PVHP010013760.1:0-40392 GCA_004024765.1 Zapus hudsonius
TATAGATACATAGATATAGATGATATAGATATAGATATATAGATTCTATGTCTAAGAATCTTTTTATTTTGTAAAGTATCCAACATCTATGATATTTTGGCATGTTTTCTTTATTTTAGATAAGACACCCATTCCAATGGTAGTTTAAGACAGCAAAGGGCTAAATGTGGTGTTCCGTATCCAAGTCTATCACCCCATTGTATAATACCGCTTTGTCCTTCACTCAGTACAGGAAGGCTATGGCCACCCCTATGTCCCCAAAGCCCCATCTAAATTTATTCAAAGATCCAGTTCTATACTCATCACTCTGCTCTTACTTTCCTTCCTTTCAGAAGCCCAGTTAAAAGTTGCTGCAGTCAAAGTGTTTCTTGCTCCGGGCTGTGGTTGGAATACAAAATGCCCACACTAGGCTCATGGGTATGACCGCCAGGCCCCCAGCTGGGGGTGATGGTTGAGGAGGTTGTGTAATCTTTAGGAGGCAGGTGCTTTCCTGGCAGGGCCTGGAGGTTTTGCAGCTGGGCTCCTCTGCCTATTTGTTCTTGGTTTCAATGTGAGCAGTTGGCTTTTTGCTCCTGTATCAAACCTTCCCTGCCATTATGAAAATCTGTCAACCTTTGTTTGTGCCCATGCAAAAGTGAACGATCATCCATGCTTAATCTCAATGCTAACAATTCTCTTGTTTTCCCTGCAGCTCTGCGTAACTGGATATTTCCTTTATTTTGGGAAACATTGTATTAATTTTTAAAATCTTCTTGCAATAACATTGGAATTTTGTTCTATTTCTATTAATAAATCACAATGAATGTGTTAGAACGCATAGCATGGATCATAATCGATATAAAATGTACTCTCTCATCAAACGGGATGGACTATGTTTGAAGGTTATGCAAATGTCAAGACTCCTCGTGGCTGGGTGCCTCACCTCCTCTAGTTGCGGTAAGCTTTCTTGTTGCTGCACAGAGAGAACCCAATCAAAAGTGGCTTTTGGAGGTATGGGTTTATTTGGCTTATGGACTCGATGGGAGACTCCATTCTGGCAGGGAAAACGATGACATGAGCAGAGGGCTGGACATCACCTCTGCCAGAGCACTATGAATGGGTTTATTTGGCTTACGGACTCGAGGGGAGACTCCATCCTGGCAGGGAAAACGATGGCATGAGCAGAGGGCTGGACATCACCTCTGCCACAGCACTGCAAACAGCGCAGGAAGGTGTGCCAAACACTGGCAAGGGGAAGCTGGCTTATAACCCCATAAGTCCGCCCCTGACAACACAGCTCCATCGAGGTTGCAAAACCCAAACCTCCATCAGCTGAGGATTGATCTATCAGAACACATTCAATTGTTTGTGGGGGACACCTGGATCAAACCATGACAGCCTGCCCCTGGGCCCCACAAACTAATAATCATACAAGATATAAACACAATATGTTCAGCTCAACTCTTAAGTCCCTGCAGCTTTCAACGAAGCCATAATACCAAAAATAAACCCATAATGGTACAGAACATTCACAGTGCAAAACATGAGGCACAGCAAAAACAGATTGACCAATACAAGATTTAAAACAAACAGGGCACCATCAATCTCTAACTCCAAGCTCAATGATTCTTAACCAATAACACAAGTCTCTTGGAGATTCAATTCCGCCCCTCCAGCTCGGCTACTCACAGTCCGGGAAAACTTCATCTGGTGCTGGCAGCTTGCCTTAGCACCCATTCATAGTCCTGGAATTCTTTGGTTCTCTGTTGAAACCCACAGTTCAACCTCATGGCCCCATCAGGCTCCATGCAGGCAACCTTGCACACCTGCTTCATATGCCGATGGCCATTTTTCAAAAACAAAACTGTGTTGCAAATCCAATGACCCTCTCTTTCTAACCAATCTCCATTCCACAGAACCAGGTGGGCTACCAATTTGTTAATCCAGGGGGGATCAAAGCATTCAGGTCCTTTACTTCAAAGAGTCCGCATTCTTCCTGTTGTTCCAATGCAGACCAGCTGAATCTCAATGGTTTTCATCTCTCAAACAATTGCAGGTGAACGGGCAGCAGTTTCGACCCAAAGATCTTTCTTTCTGTGCCATCTCCATCTGCTCACACCAGTCCATCTTTACATAAAGCAACCCTGCATAGGTTTCCAGGACACAGGCAGGCAGAATGCAGCAAGCCTCGCAAGCAAACTGCTTCTGGCACAGTCCTGACAAAGTTCTTTCTCACCCTCGTAAGCCAAACCTCACAGTCCATAGTCACAGCACTGCAAGGTCTCTCTCAGGACAAGGTTTCCAATCCATCCACATTCCTCCTGTAGATTGCTTCCAAAAGCCCAAAGCCACAAGATCCGGGTTCTAGCAGCAACAGATGACCCCACGTCCTGGTACCAAAACTGTTGCGGTCAGCTTTCTTGTAACCGCACAGAGAGAACCCAAGCAAAAGCGGCTTGTGGAGGAATGGGTTTATTTGGCTTACGGACTCGAGGGGAGACTCCATCCTGGCAGGGAAAACGATGGCATGAGCAGAGGGCTGGACATCACCTCTGCCACAGCACTGCAAACAGCGGCAGGAAGGTGTGCCAAACTCTGGCAAGGGGAAGCTGGTTTACTCACATAAGCAATGATCAGATTTAGAAAACATCTTGCACTCAGTACAAGTTGACGAGTTCAAATGTGACAGAAGTCATGACCAAAAATTTCAGACAGTATTTACAAAGTCATAAAAAATTCCTTCATAAACTGTTTACTCTCTCTAAGCTCATTTTCTTCAATGTTAAAATACTGACAAATCCCAGGCTCAACTCAGGGAAATTCTTGGAGATTTAGGAGAATATTGGGGTGCTGGCAAAACTATAGGAAATGAGTGAAATTCTGAAATTGCATCAGAAAATGGATATCAGTTAGGAGTTCAGTTATCAGGGCAGGAGAGATGGCTTAGTGTTTAATGATTTTGCCTGAAAAGCAGAAGGACCCCAGTTCTATTCCCCAGCACCCACATAAAGCCAGACGCACAAGGTGCCTCATGCATTTGGAGTCACTTTGCGCCCATTTTCTCTCTGTGTGTGTCAGTTTTGTCTCTTTCTCTCTGTCTCTTACTCTCTTTCAAATGAATAAATATAAATTTTTGAAAAAATGTAGTTAAGTTATTTGTTTAAAACCCCAATTTTAGTTTATCATTTTTTGAATTTAATTGATTTTCTTTTATTGAAGAACTAGGAATTGAATCCAGGGTCTGGTATTACTTGTTTAAAAAGAAACACTAGAATTGATGTAGCGTATGCTAGTTTACTTATCATTTTCTAAAAATTAAGATTCTGCATTTATAAAGGAACAATTATTTTGGAAGATTTGTTTTAGGATTACAATTTAATTTAGCAGATAAAAAAACTTTTGGGAAAGCTATTTTGAAAAAAACTACCTTTAATGTGATATCTATTGAAGTTTTTGATACTATTATAACACTCTTTGTTAATATCTCAATAATAAATTTAATTGAAATACTATTTATAACTAAAGTTTATCATTTAGAAGCAATCATTCCACCTGTCTGTAATTCTTTAAAACCAAGAAAATCACTGATTTTCTAATAGTTAATAAAATTTCATTACATAGAAATTATGATGAATATTTCTAGTTTTAATATAGATTAATGAATAATCCTAATTATTTTGAGAAACAGTGAAAATTGAATTAATAAAACTATTTTGAGGAATATTATTTTAATGTATCAAAGTGAACAAAATAGTATTTCTACTTTGAAATGGAGGATAACTTCAATGGTTTTTCTCCAAATAAAAACACTATAAACATTGGATAAATTTTAAAACTAACTCGAGGCACAAAGAACAAACAAAAATATGTAAAAGAATCTAGATCTTCAATATAGCAGGGAACAAGAAACACTGAAGAGGAAGCAAGAAGAAGAGAGCCTTCATTCAGTATCATTTGAGTTATTTATCATGTACTTGAAATTTTTTATTTCATACTTATTAATGGTCTTTAATAGTACATTAATTAGGTTATAGTAATACAAAAATAACATAAATATGCATAATTATTTATTATAATTGCATATTCTATTTGTATTTCTCAAGCTAAAGCATAAAACTTTGGTGTTTTATTTTAATTTCTCATTTTATCATAAACTGTCAATCTGTTAGGAGAAGTGTGTATAGAAACAAAAAAACTCAACTCTAAATGTGAATGATGCCTCATGTGTATTATGTACAAAGAGGGTGATAATAATATAATTCAAAAGCAACATTGTAAACTCAAAAAATTACAAATCTGGATTCCATTGGACACTCTGTTTTTAATTAAAGTTTAATTCATAGAAACAGCTGTTTTGAAAATGCCTAACCTAATGCTAATACTGTATGTTATTAATCTATATCTTCCCATGGCTATATTCATATTTATATTCAGTTTTATATGTACTTTTCTTTATTTTATCATATACATACTGTCATATAGTTTCTCAATATTTATCTAAATTATCTATGCATATTTGCATATTTAATTCCATTAAAGATTTTATTTTGAAACAAAAACCATGTCTGTCATTTTTTTAGCTTATTACAATACATAGCTCTCCTTGTCAAGCATTAATACAAAAAAAGAAAACACAACTAAAATTAAATACATCTGGGTGACAGCTTAATGATTTATTTTATGGCATAATTAATGTATCTATACATGATAATAATTATGTAGTATTTTCCTCTTGGCTATTTTTTGAATAATGATTCTTTACTACTTTTTATTACAATTAGGATATATGGACTGGGAAACAGCAATTTATCCAGATATCATATATAAGGTTAAAATATTCTACCATACCTATATGCAAATATTTCCCTCAAATGCTTTCACACTTTAATATCAGTATACTCAGTTCTCTCCATGCTGTGGTAAATGTTGACTCTCTGTGACATTTACTCTCTGGCTTCATTTCTTCTGGGCTGATGCAGGAACATAAAAATAATTTTTAAAAATTAACAGATAGTCCCATTATATTCCATATAGTAATACCGGTACTCTCCACTCTGGTTTTTCATAGGACTGATCCATGACTTTTTTTTTTGGAAGAGGATGATTATTGCATTGATATCCCAAAACAACAAGAACCTAGCTGATTTGTTATGCAAAGGATAAAGTAGGAACCACTCTATGGCATCCAGGTAATAGGAATTTTCCTTACAGGATCTGTCTGCTAATTTTCATGGTTTCTCAAATGCTGTAGTTAGAAAAATTTCTGTTTCTAATGAAAATTTTGTTCTTGATGTTTCCGTGCATTTCTAGAATTCCAGGCAATCATTAGATGAAAACTCTACTGTTTAGAAAACAAAGACAGCAAACAAATGACCTCACTACTCATAATTCTTCAGTTTTCAATTCCTTTCTAGTCTGTCTGCCCTTGGTTATTTTCCATAGATTTACCAAGTTGTTCAGTGCAATCTGCCCAGGGCTTTCCATTATGGTTTATGAAAAAAAAACCTAATCTTTAATGTATTTATATCACTTTCACCAGCACCAGCATTTGAAGCCTGCAACATCTAATCAATCAAAATGAACTTGAGACATTAAATTGTTTGCAACCACTGGTAGAAGACTGACTACTATTTTCAGAATCAAGCTTTCTAATCATGGTAAAATGTATTCTATATTTGGGTAATTTTTGGCTCTGTTCCTAGCATGATTTTCAGGTGATATTATAAAAATGCAATCTCACTGCCATATAGTATAAGTAACTCAATAATTTCTGGCACTCGAACAATCAATATTATAGTAACACAAATTTTGTTACCTAATACTGTGTGGGATTAGAACACATCCTAAAATTATTTCATGAAATATTTAATTAAGGGGCTGCATAGATAGCTCTGAGGTTATGTGTTTGCCTGCAAAGCCTAACAACCCGAGTTCAATCACCCAGTACCCATGTAAAGCCAGATGCAGAATGGAGTTTTTTTGCAGTGGTAGAGGTCCTGGCATAACCATTCTCTCTCTCTGTCTCCCTCCCATCCTCCTGGGCATGGTGGCACATGCCTTTAATGCCAGCATTCAGAAGGCTTAGTACATAATCCAAAAATAAACAGTGCAGCAGTAAGAGCTGTGCTCCATTCAATGTCCTATTTACCTTGACTGCAGCACCCCATTAAGTCATATAAATTATTGTCTACTCTGACTTCCTTACTTCAAAATAAATTACTTGCACATCTCTTGTGGATTAAGTTATCTCTGCACATGCATATAAATCATGTAGAAAGAAACCAAATTACCCCCAAATGCCCATAGACCCATATTCTTCATTCATAATAACACACATTTCATGTACAGACATTTATAATAGTGTGGAACAGTTAATGTGTTTCAAAGATGACCCTATAACACTCAGAATTATTAACTGCAACAGATCCAAGCAGCAATTCAAGGCTGCTGGTTATGTGTCAGTACAGTAGATCATTTTAATACAAGATATACCTGACAAATTTCATCTCCTCCGCATCTAAAGGCTTTTTCTTCTGTCCCCTTTCCTTGGAAAATAAATTCAAGAAAAATATTAGGAGAATTTTAGTTGCTTCAGATCTACAATAATTAAATTTTTTCTAGGAAAAACATCTTTTTGAGCTCCTTAAATCCACTCTTCTCATATCATATATGATGAAACCTGAAAATATATAGAGCATGTCTTTCTGTGAAGGACACTTGCCTAATATATACACAGCCCTGGGTTTGATTGTTAGCACCAAGAAAACACACACACACACACACACACACACACACACACACACACACACACACACACACACACACACACACACACACACACACACACACACACACACACACACACAAACTCCTTAGAGTTCCTGCAGAATGTTATACATAGCAAAGGTTGTTATTTGAAAGGTAACTCAGCCATGAACTTGGAGCATTATTTCTGTCATAGCTGTGATAATTGAATTTAATATTTCAAGGGGACAGTAAAACAGGAATAAAAAGAAATGTTGAATGTGATATATTTTTTTGAGAAAAGTTATTTGCTATATTGCCTTGCCCATATTGGATTCTAAAATTCTCTGCCTTTCTAAATCTCCTTGCTTCAGCTTCCACAGTATCTGAGAATGTGGATATATGCCCTGCAACGTACTCATCATAATTCTTATGAAGTAATGTACATTCGTAAACAATCTGTCATCTCTATTCATTTCTATCATATTTCATCCATTTATCAACTTATCTCCCTATCAACCATCTATCATCTCCCTTTCTCTCTTTCTCTCTCTCTCTTTCTCTCTCTGTCTCTCTCTATATATGTATATAATATATATATATATATATATATATATATATATATATATATATATATATACTACTCTATATATAATATAAACTATTCTATTCATATTATGTATTGTATTTCTGAAATTAATTAGGTACATTAATTAATTTCTCTTTCTATATTGTTGTAATATTACTAGACTCCTAGCCTGTAAAAAAAGTTTTACCCAGTAAACCCTTGTTATATAACTGTGAGAGAAATGGTTAAGTAAATATCTTCAGCAATATAATCAAATTTAGTGCATGATGTAGAAATATCTTCAGTATGCTGCCTTCTAAATTTGACATTTTTTGAAAAAAAAAAAGGTAACAGATGCCTTTCTACCTGTAGTTTTTCCTGTGTTCTTAGAATAGGAATTGAAACAAAATATTTGTTTAAAAGCAGAAATATGTAAGTCAAAGTATTTACCAAATAATATGTAATGAGACCACAGTAGAATACAAAGTGCAGTGGTTGGTTCTCAAGGAAGACAATGGACTCAGCTTTTGACAGTTTCATAAGATTTTTGTTTTGGGGGAAGTATTTTTAGAGAATAAATAATAAATGCTAATTCATTCATTCACCTAAAAGACCAGCTTCAATGTTTGTAGAAGCAGTGATCTATGTTAGAATGAATGTGTGAATGCATGAAAAGACAGTATTAGGAATGTTTTGTAGTGCTCCAAGACAGAGCATCTAAGAATCAAAGTGAGGCTTCTTTCCCTTATGCTTTAGGAAATATTATTCTGTAATATTTTAATATTGACAAAATACGAGCCTCAAAATATTCCCTAGAGCAATCCATAACCCCTAATACATGATGGACTGATATAGTATGCCCACTGAGGAGTATCCCCAGTGGACTGAGGATAGGGAAGAGGGAAATAGGGGTACCATCATAAGATTTACTTAATGTATCTAATTACGGATTATGAAGATATTAAAAATATTTTCAAGGCAAAAATGATTAAATAGTGTTCTGGTACAAGTAAATACCATTGCATATCATTCTGAGATTTGTTTTCCAAACCTCTGAACCATAAATGTATAAAAGATGTTTACCATACCATAGCATTTATGGGTTATTTTCTGTGATAAATTATAGAAAAATAACTCAGTATTTGAAGGCTAAATCATGTAGGCTAAAGCACATGCAGTAAGTTTTTTCTTTGAAAGAAAAATAAAACATTTTCAGTGATCTTCATCTTCAGTATTAATCATGGTGCCATGGAAAAATATGTAGCAAACAATAAATACATCATTCCTCACAACAAAGCCAAAATAGTGAATGCAGATCTTGCTAAGATGAGTAAGAAATTACTGCAATTAGGCACAAATGAGTGAAATTACTTGTGTGTATTTTAGGGGAAATATACTATTTTGAATACTTTAATGTAGTTTACATAGATTAATCACAAAGTATGTTGTATTAATATATATTTTCACTAGATATTTTTTTCCTTTAAGTATCCACAATGACATTTCCTTCTAGGTTTAATTTTCAAACAACCATTACAAAAGTTCTATATCCTTCACAAGTGTCTTCTCATGCTGAGTGTAGAAAGAGCAGGAAAGATCAAAGGCACTGTGACCCTGCTCAAAGAATTGATTTTTCTAATGTTCAAGGTCAAACCCCTCACTTAAACAGAACTTTCTCCTTTCTCAAATAAGTATTTTTTTTATTCCTTAAGAAGACATATAAAGAATACCTTATTTTTCACATCATCAAATTGTTGCACCTTAACCTTCTCCCCGCCCCCCTCCCACCCCATGGAACCAGCAACAGCGGTCTTGGCTCTCACCCCTTCTCATCTAATATTTACCACATTTTCTTACATATATTTTATTCACCTTTGGAAAAGCATAAAAGAATTCTTTTGATAAAATAGAGATCAATTGATGTTTAGTTAAAAGAGAGTTGATAATATTTTGGCAGTTCATCAATTTTAGGTCAATGTCCAGCAACAACGTATTCTTTTTTGAAAATGAAAACAAAGTTCTTATTTTTTAAAAATCAAAGCATATCTGTTGATCTGCAGAATGTTTTAAATTATTTTAAAAATAAAATGAAGCATTTTAACGAAAAAATATGAGCTTCTCTAGAAGAAATATCAAACTATATATATTTGCTATCATTTGTTTGAATGCTATTATTTTAATACTATTTGACCTGTGCAATTCTTCCAAGAAACATAACTGTGCAGCATAATTCTAGAAGACTTTTGTTTATATTATTGCACAGATCCCACTAGTAGATATGATAATTTTAACAGATTTATATAGCCTCATGTCGTAGTCAGCCACACACGACTGGGATGAATCTTCAAACCAGGCACAATTTGGGGGAGGAAAGAATTTATTGAAACTACTCATTGAGGGGAAGTTCCATAACAGCGAAAGAGGCTGGCACTCTTTCACAGGCCCAAACGGAAAGAAAAACCCATCACTACACCATGCACACAGAACAGGGAACAGACAGGAGGGCCAAGAGAGAATTTCTTCCCCTTTATATAGGCCTAGGTGAGTCTTACAACCTTTCCCCAGATATTATGGCTTCCTAAGTCTCTGGAATTTCCTTCCTGCACTGCCCACACAGGAAAGGATGTTTACTTCTACCACCTTTGGGCTTCTTTACATCCTGCCCCCTACTGAGAGGCTGCCTTCCTGTGAACATCCTCAGAGACCCACCCAAGATTACTTGAAAGGTCAAGTTGACATCAAAATTTAATCATCACACCTCATATCTCTCATAAAAATATTTAATGATCATATTTTAGCTAATTTTTCATTGCTAATTTTGGTGCCCAGTAGTAAGTTTACTCTGTGACATACGTACATTTTATCATTTCTTATGTAGTATCATTATGTACAATAGATCATATATTTCAGCATTTTGCTTTCCTTCTAGAAATTACAATTAACTTTCTTGCCTTTCCTGAATCACAAATCCATGCACAATTTTACATTTGGTTTTATGTGCTAACCCACTTCCTTAACCCCATATTTATAAACTCAAGTACTATTCAATTGCATTATTTTAAAGCTACAAGTAACTAACCCAAGAGTAGCTTCTAACCGAATCCCTCACTAAGAGTTGTCTACTTAACTCTTTTCACTTTTACATAATAATCGAATGCTCAGTATTTTTCATTCTTTCAAACACTTAACTATTTAACTCTCAGTCTCCTACTTTATTTTAAATATTTTATTTATTAATTTTCAAGCAGAGAGAGAGAGAGAGAGAGAGAGAGAGAGAGAGAGAGAGAGAGAGAGAGAGAGCGCCAGGGACACCTTGTGGGTCTGGCTTATGTGGGTCTTGGGGAATTGAACCCAGGGCCTTAGGCACTGGAGGCAAGTGCCTTAACCGCTGAGCCATCTCTCCAGCCCAGTCTCCTACTTTTAAAAGATGGAGATAATAGCAAGGGCAATCCATAGTGTTAGTTTAGTTGATTGTTATTTAATAAACTGCCAAATAGAAGCTAGTATATATGCTAGTTAATTACTTTTTGTCCTTTTAACATTTTAATTATCATGTTTGTATGTTTTTAAAACACAATAAGCTGTGCTTTTTACAGATCAATGATACCTTGAGAAAACCGGATGCATCTTCAAGTTGCACCAACCAATGGGCTGAGAGTGCAGAACACGCTGCTGTATGGCACAGACAAGCAAGTCAAGAAGCTGTGCATTAGTGGAGCCCAACCTAGGGGGGTAATCAACAGCTGACTAATTGGCTTTGAGATCTGCTCAGAGGCAGGAAACCCCTAACTGGTAAGGGGACCCAAGGCAACATTGAATGGGGACTAAGAACCCCTTCTACGTGGGAAAGTCCTTACTAACCATAGGTCTTCAGAAAGACTACACCCTTTAAACTCACCAACATAGCAATATTTGTCTCAATTGACCAATAATAATCTCACTCTCCACTGGATACTCTGTTTGTATTTTTCAGAAAGCAACATGAGCTGGGGCCAACTGAACTTCACCAAAGGGACATGACTTGACAAGGGGACACCCAAGCAGGAGACCATTCACCTCAAATTCACCCTTTAGAGCCATAATGCAACCTCTAAGGAAGTGAGATGGCGAGCAAAAGAGCTATTCCCACAGCAAGGCAGATACCCTGGGGAAGGACAATGGTGAGAGGCACCCTTGGTTGTCCAAAATACAAATTTATATACTCTTAAATACCTAATAACTATGCAAAATATATACTCACCCACTATGACTCAGGGAAATTTGTGGAAGTGGGGGTGGAAAGAATGTACGAATCATGGGAGGGGGAGAATAACTAATGCATAAGAGGGAATGTCATCATGAATTCAATGGCTTTATCTAAGAACCTATGACACTGAGCATATTGTTATGTTAATATATATAATTTTAAGACAACAAAACATTAAAAAAATAAATAAAAAGTATTTTCCACTTCCCTATCCATGACATGATAAAACTATACAATTTTGTCAGCCACACTTCATAGATAATCAAAAGGCAACTATGTAGATAGCACTAGAAAGATTCTGTGTACTACTATGTAAGGATTTCCAAAACCTAACAACTCTTAGCAATATAGAACTACATGTATTTTTTCTAAAATAATAACCATGTCTTCTTGCTAATATTCTTATAAAAGTCACAATAAGTAGTAGATAATTTCACTATTATATTAAGTATTATACTATTATGCAACATTCTATCATATATGTCCAGAAGCTTTGCTGAAATGTAATGAATTGTATTTCTCCATTTTTATGTCTTTAAAACCACATTGCTATATCTATCATACATGTGTGTATAAAATCTAACACATTTATTATTTTCCATATACATATATATATATATATATATATATATATATAATACATTTCATAATACTTTTTACTTATCATGATGAATGGAAACTTCCTGACATGGGAAAGCAAAAATTAGACACTGTCAATGTTTTTCTTTCCTTATGTTAGCTTTAGTTACATAGTGTAATTACAGTACCTTACAGGTTGTAGGCTCAATATGAAATAGTGGAGACAATGTCCCTGAGGGGCCAATTTTCTTTGTGGCTTCATGGGTACCTGTCTGCAGTCATCCTACAGAAGTTAAATCTACAAGGCAATTGTGAAAAAATATACACAGGCATCCCAAGCAGAGTACAATTAAGGGCCTGTTAGTAGTCTATGTGTTTTGAACGCGTCTGGGGACTATAGAAGTGTGACTATACAAAAGTGAATATACGTAAACCACTAGCTTTACTTAAGAAAAGGAAATATTGAAGAGTCATTGTTTTTCTTAAATAAGATGAAGCTTAAATGTTGTATAAATTACTAAGTGATACAGATATGAGGATTATGATCAGAAAATTTTAAAGTTTTCTTTTTTTCTTTAACTAATTTCACATGTTTTAGACTTAGGAGGATAATAGAAGCAAACATATACATGCTAGTGTAAATATGATATCTGGCATGCATGTTGTATTGAGGCGGCTCCATAGTACTAATAGGAATAATATGTAGTATAATATAGAACAAGCAATATAAAACTCTGCAATTCTCCGTGGAAAGTGAACATAGATTAGATGATATTGTCTCATTTCTGATTTATGTAAGTTCCAGATCATGTTTTTCAACAAAAATACTCTTGGTTTTTGCTTCTCATTCTGGCTAGAAAGATGAAAATATAACACATGCTTTCATATGTTGTACCCTCTGTGCATGCAAGCACGTGTGTGTGTGTGTGCACTATTCCTCACTTTATGAATGCTCTTAGCTCATGTAAGAATTTTATCTTTTTACATTTTAAGCATCTTATCTCCAAATAGACCAACTTCTGATGCTCTGGAATTCAGATATCCAATCCATGAACTTGGACACAATTCAGCCAATGACAACCAACCACAACTCCTGAAGATAGGGGCATTATTATAGCAACCAAAGCTTTACTGCTAAGAAGAGCTTTTAGTAGTGTATAAATGTTTAATTTCAGCTGTGAACTTTACTGGCTCTATAACTATTTAGAAAATTGGTAAAGGATTATTCCTCAGTGTGTCTGTGATATGTTTACAGCTCTGTGTATGAATTGGGTGGTGTGTTAATGGAAGATAGTCACCCCAAAATGTATGCTCAGTCTGGTCAGACAGTAACCAACCAGCTGGATTAGCAGATACTTTTCTCTCCTACAGTTTGGATATAGTCTTCTGTCCTTTTACAACAGAGATATAGGATCTCTTCCCTTTGAGCTCCAGAAATTGCACCAGTGATTCCACAAATCCTGGAGCATTTACCCTCACACTAAAATATACACCATCAGATAACTTGATTCTGAGTACTTTAGACTTGCTATTAATCATGATATAGGCATTAGTATATCTTGAGCTGTAAGGCATCCTATTGGCAATTTCTCATTTTCCATAATGATATGAGTCAAATCCCCTGTAAACCACTTTCATAAGTCTGTGCATACATTCATGGGAATACTTAGAAAAATACAAAGTGTTCCACACTGGGCAAGTGGTGAAAGGGAGCTGGGAAGTCAAAAAACAGGACAATTTCTTATTAGAATATTATTAATTGCTTATAAGTACAATGCCAGGGAAAATGACAGAAAGAGATTATCCTCTGAAATTTTGATGGAAAATGTTCTTGGTTAGTCAAGATCTTATTTGTTTGGATGTTTTAGATTCTTTTGGACATGTGTAGTTAAGTATACTTTATATATAAATTGTGCAAAGTTTGTTTCTTCAAGGGTTCATGATTTATAACTAATTTTAAGGACATGAGATTTTCAGGTTTTTACTCAGTAGTGTGACAGTTAAATAGGTTTCTAATTTTAGCGTAGTTTTGAATTACTAGGATAAATATTTTTAAATTAACATTTGAAAAGTGTTTATGAAAAATACCTTTAAAATTATTATTTAACCTCATTTGCTAAACTTTTGTTAAGAACATTAATACCTTCATGTATGTAATTCATTTTGGTAGATGTGTATGTGTGTGTTCGTGTGTGTGTGTGTGTGTGTGTGTGTGTGTGTGTGTGTGTGTGTTTGGATTTTTTAAATGCTATCTCCAGAAATGTATCTAGAGATTGGGCCTCACAAACTGAACAATGAAATATATGCGTTTTGATGGAAATGGTTCTTTTACAAAACTGTTAAGGAAAAACTCAAGTCTGATACTGATGAATCTACTGCATCCACATGATTTATCTCTTCTGAATTTAACTTCTTTGTGTCTTTAATGGAACTTTTCAATTTTATCTAAACCTTTAAAGGCATAGGAATACATTTTTTTCTTAATATCCTTTCCTTAGTTTTTTTCAATATTTATTGAAACTGTGGTTTCATTGTTACAGATTTTCAGGCAACATGAACTTAATTAAATCTTTATTTTAGTGACATTATGTCAGCTACTTTATAATTTAAAATTTTCCATGTTAAAAATAATTTTATGTTGTAATAGTTGAAACTCCAAGTATTACTGCTTTATTCAAAAGATGTTGTTGGCATTAAGTAACTTTACCCCTCTTTTGCTTTGTAAGTAAATTCTGACCATCAAAATTTAAACAAGTTTATTGAATTATGTTAGCTATAATTTTTTTACTTAAAATCTAAACATTTTCAACATAAAAGTTTTAAATTAATAAGACTGATCATGGTGAACAATATATGTTCATTTTTAAATTTTCAAAGGAGGACTTTTGGACTATATGGGCATGCTATGTGCTATATTCATGTCCACCTGTGCACACATGTGCACATACATAGTGAGGCTAGAAGCAAAAGTTGGGTATCATTTCTCAGAAACCATGTTCACCACACTTTGAGTCAAAGTTTGCCTGAAACTCAGCAATTATACTACCGCTGATGAAAAATGTCCACCTGACTACCCCTCTCCAGCACTTCAGTTACACCCATGTATCACCCATGTATCAGCATTTTACATGGATTCTGGTACTCAAAATCAGATCCTAGGCTTAAAAATCAAAGACATTACCAACTGAACTATCACTAGAACTCTTGTAAGAATATTTATAGCATAGATATTTTCTCCATTAATGGCTACTATTATTCTAAATGGCCTGAACTACCTTACCTGGAGTAAAGAATAAATAATTCTAATAAACCATCTGGGATAACACCCTATGATTTTTATAACTAATAATAACCAATTATTATTACTAGTTAGACATAAGGATATTGATCATCTACAGCAGGACATGCATAGCTCATTTCCCAAGAATGTCTTTTTATATATTATAATTTTCATTAGAAGTTCGAATACAATCTGCAATGGAGTCAGGTTTTTTTTTTTTTTTTGAGCTAAAATAGCAATGAGTTGGAACCTCAGACATTAAAAACATTCCACTGCTAGGTAACTCAGATATAAATTCTCAGCGTACTGCTAATTAATTTTTTCTACAGATGTAAATTTAAAATATGTGTACAAAGAAAGTATCAATTACTGGCCCTTCCCCACAATCTGCCTTTAAGCTTCTTTTTCCTTGCTCTTGTGTCATGGTGATAGCAATAAATTGCCACTTGAGAACTTCAAGACTCATAGGGACTGTAGACATGTACAAGAACATTGCAAATGTAAGCAGATCCTTAATTAAACAAAACACAAAATAAAGGGTCATTATATGGGCTAATGATTTAAATATATAATTTGCATGAAAGTAACCTAGAAACCTTGTTCAAATGACAATTATAGGTTAGTAGAAACCTTTAGTTGCTGAAAAAAAAACACCTCAAGATAAGCAGCTTATTGAAGGACAGGGCTTTTGGGGGGTGGGTGATGGGGTGGGTGATGGGAAGCTACTCTTTCAAGGAAAAGTTTCATCATGGAGGAGAAAAACTGATAAGCAGACAGCTAAGCATGACATCACAAAATCAGAAGAGGCAAATTTATAATTTTGATATAATTGCAGCTAGTGAGGTTCCTTATAACATCACAAGCTCTACCCTCAATAACAATGTCAACAAAAGCTGGGGATTAAGTGTGAGGATTAATCAAAAATTCATGTGGCTAATGGGGACATTTTACAATCAAACCATCACATTCTACTCCTGTCGTCCATAGACTCATGGCATTCTTATCCAAAATGAATTCATTCCAATATTAAAAGTACCCACAGTCTTTATAAGTCAAAACAGTATTAGAAAGTCCAAAGTACCCTTTAAGATTTAGGACAGTCTCTTAACCATGAGCCATGTAAAAATTAAAACACAAGTTACAAATGTCTAATGCATACAGTAAACATTTCCATTCCCAAAAGAAGGGGTGTTGTCCTAGCGGTGTGTGATTGGACCAATGCAATATAGAAAACTAGCTGGAAAAAAAATAAAACGCTGCAGCTCCAGGTCTGACATCCAGAACTCCTTTGGAAATAAATTTTAGGCTCCAAAAGACATGGGCATTTCTGCCTTTCTAGTTGTGATCTTTGTAGGGAGCTCCATCACTGAGCAGTAACCAGCTCCTACAGTTCTTCAAGGCACCTGCTCCACCAAAAGCAGCACCAGTTGCTCTGTGATCTCCTCTGTCAGGTGGAGATTAACGTGACAGGACCACAGCTGCTGCAAACTAGGCTAGCTAACCATGGAGGACAGGGAACCCAACCAGAGAAATTAAGAGAATACAATGCAGGTAAAGAGAGAGCAGGTCACGTGACACACATTCTCACAGTAATGAATCAAGTAAAAATTAAATAAATTAAAATCATGAATTAGTGAAAAGGAAGCCCATACATTAAGTTCAAGAACAGAAAAAGTATACAAAATGCCTATTAGCTCATTTGTAAAACTAAAGGGTTAAACATATTCTAAGACAAATGAAAATTATCTGGGTTAAATTGCTTACTCACAGTGCAGACTTAATCATTCTAACAGCAACAACAAAAGATTTGTGTCCATGTCATAAAGAAAATACACAATTTGGATTTAAAAACCCAAGTAGTTTAAAAGTAAAAGTTTGGAAAATATATGTTATATTTACTGGTGGGCTTTAAAACAATTCACCATTTTGAATACTTTAATAAAATATTTAAACTAGTTTAAATATAGTATTTATCAAGGTGAATAAATGTTCTGTCACCAAAAATTAATTTGTAATATTCAAGGACACTGAGCACAATCTCAGAGAATTTTTCCCTCTTGCCCTATTGCTTTGCTTCCTTGTTTATTCTTTCCTCAGAATTGTGAAAATTAAATGCTTGTATGTAAATATGTAGATATACTGATTGATATATTTCCATATAAGATATTATCATTCTTATTTAACACCATCTTATGCATAATTACAATTCAGCATTAGTGTAATTATCACTAATTTAATAATCAAAGCATAATTAAAGTCATTGTGACTGTTAAAAGTCTTCTTTATCATGTAATATGAAACAATTCTGGGTTCCTTTTCCATCTAGTGGCTACTGCTAATAATTAAATTAAATTTGTAACACTTTTCCCTTTTGGCTTTGGCATTTTAGTCAGTAATTAGAAATTAATGTGCGGTATATGGGGAATTAATAAGTTTGTGTTCTGGGGAATCTGTTGCTCTTCTAGTGACTGTGTGGAAGCATACAACCTGCATAGTCCAAAGATTTATGTGAACAGGCAGAATGTTGATTTTGATTATATCTTTTAAACTGTAACTTGTGCTACTTTGATTTCACTTTTAATAAAATAGTACATTTAACAAAGTTGTGCCTGCTTGGGTTCAAATAGTTGTCCAATGGAATTTTTTTTTACAGTTTGATTCATGACTTAAAGGACTTTTTCCCAAGGTAGCACTTTACGATAAATGTGTTCAGAATAAACTGGAACTGTTGATACTTTATCATTAATTTACTTCCTTTTATTTTTATGTAAGTTGCTATTTTTTCCCTTCTGAAGATGGAACATAATGTCTTGAGCATCCAAGGCAAGTGTTATAGCCCTGAGCTATATGCCCCAAAACTGATCAAAAATAATTCAAGAAGTATCATTAATTTCATTTTATAATTAAGATTGGCTACAAGAAAATGGGAAGAAAAACTAGCTTGGATTCACATAGAGAGGAGCATAAAGAATTATAAAGTTCCAAAGCAAGTTTAAAGTATAGATTTTTTCTGTTATTGAAGAATGTATATTTAACCCTATTGAAAAGACAAAAATTGAGATATGTACTTTTTTCCAGAGCCTTAGTAATAAATATTACCTTGCCAGAAATATAATACAGGCAAAGAAACCACGATTGAAAGCCAGATAGATTTATAACATACCAGCTGGAGAGATGATTCAGCAGCTAAGAATACTTCCACAACAGGATGAGGAACTTGGGAGGCCTGAGATTGCAGGTGTTGGCCAAGAACCACACAGACAACATGTGAATAAGCCAAGATGTGTTGGGAGCAGAGAGCAGAGAATCCCTGTGGCTGACAAAAAGGGTAAGCCCTGGAATCACTGAGAGACTGTCTCAAGGAGACAATAGAATGAGGTATGGAGGGAAACATCCTTATTTTATTCTTGTTTCTGCATGGGGCATGTGCATCTGCACACACTCACACATACACACCCACACCCACACCCACACACACACACACACACACACACACACACACACACACACACACACACATGCATGTGCACACCATACATAGCTCACACATGCACACATTAATGGCCATGATTACAGGAAGTACTCACTTTCCCACCTGCTGTCCTTTTACAATCTAATGGATAAATTGTTCCATCTAGTAAAACAATATAATAAAGAATGACAGGGGAGACAGGAGAAAAATAGATGTGCATTTTTCTGTGGCCTTCTGAAAAGGAATTCAGAAAGGCATATGCAAAAATGTTGTTCAAACACAGCAAGAAGTACTTCCTCCTAAAATCCTGAGAAGATGATCTAAAGATAGATATGATCATATAAATGATGGAATTGCCTCCAAATGAATTTCAATGGATCATGCAGGTCATGTTCTTTTTTAAAATATATATTTATTGTCCATAATGAGTTACATTATTTAGTGGGCAAACAATGAGATGTTATCCCCAATTCCCCAATGCCCCCCCTCCCCATCCCCAATCGGCTGGATATCCTCCTCCGTGGGTCACATAGATCAGTCCTTGTAGCACGGGACCATGGATAGCCTGGTACTCAGCCTCGTTCTCCTGGCCCAAGTGTGTTACTGAGGGGTGTCCTGCATCTGGATAGTCCCCCCACCATGGCTCTCACAATCATTCCGCCCCATCTTCCGCTCAGTTCCCTGAGTCGTGGTGGGTGAGTATTAAGGCTGCTTTAATGTTGTGAGCTTAGAGGTCTTTGTGTTGAAAATCATTGGTTTCTGTCACCCTGGCTTATCTTGTGTTGATTGAATGGCTGTGGCTGTGGGTCTCTTGTTCATCCTGTCATTCTCTGAGGGGTTCCATATGGATCCTCCATGATATGACAGTGGTGGCTCATCTCTTGCCAGGATCTCAGCTATCTGCCTATGGTCTGATGGTAGGATTAGATGGGCCACAGCTCTCTGGCTGCATTCTGAAAAATACAAACTCATTCTCCATTGGAGAGCGAGATCAGTCTAGGTTAACAAATATACACAATTCTGGATTACCTAGATTCTATTTTTAGTAGCCTCCCTGCCAGTTGCTCCCATAGTGCATCTTTTCTTGTGAGCCCAAGAGTACGGGATCAGGTGCCTATTGCCCTGAATCTCCAGTTCCAGTCAAGGGCTCCCCTCCCTAAGTGGAATATTTGGCAGAATTTAAAAGCTGTTGATTGTCTCCCCCAGGCCCAGGCTCCTCCATTGCACAAGTGCTCCTTTCTTGGTTTTCTGATCTCTCCCAGTAGGAGGTGTGGTCAGCCTACTCATGGCCATAGTCTGTGTTTCATGCACTGGTCTTTGTTTACTCCAGCTGTCTTTGATCAGTTTCCCCTGGGAGCCTGTGCATTGCCTTCCAGCACCACATTAACTGCCTTCTGGGGGCTGGATACCATTCAGGAACTTGAAGGGTCTCTCAATGCTGATCGATGGCATTCTGTGGTTTCTTCAGCAACAGGGTTTTGCCTCAGGCCTGGGGAGGGCATTCAAGGGCTTTGACAGAATTCTGTCTTGTTTTTGGAACCTCATGGGTCGCTTTGGTCAACAGCTCAGTGAGAGAAGGAACTGGTGACTGGGACCAGGGGTTGTCACACTGATCAATAATTCACAGGCTTAGACATTCTCCCCTACTACTCATGACCCCTCTTGCCAGTGGACGTCCACTACTTGCTCAATAGGTTACAGTATGCTCTTGAGGATTTTATGTTTTCAAACCTAATTAGGTTTAGCCTCATGCTTTAGCCATTCCCCTCCCCCCATCCCTTACCCCTGATTCATAACGTCTCACTTCTTTCTACTAGTCTGCATAGAGTTTATGGTTAGCCTGGTTAAGGACCACATATGAGGGAGAATATGCGGCGTTCGATTCTTCTTCTTTTGAGTGTTCACTTAGTAAGGTCTGCTCAAAATCAGACCATTTTTTCCTAAATTTTGATTTGAATTTGTTCTCGAATAATGCTATGTTTTCCACATTTGGGAAACTAGGTTTTCTGCTTATAAAATGAAAGACTTATGTGCAAGAACAGGAAGATCTTGAGAGCCACAACAACTAATGGTTGAATTTAAAGTATGTTGAATGAAGATTTTTTTATCTTATTTTTATTATATCTGTGATGTTCCTGCATTTTTTCAAATCCATCAATGTAAGAAAAAAAACTAATACCATTTAAATATATTTATTTATATTTTTCTGGAATGAGTCTACATGTACTTTATAGATTCCTAATATGCTATTTTGTGCATAAATTTTCAAGAAACATTTTTAAATAATATGCTCTTAGAATTCAGCGTGTTAAATCTGATGTAGGCTGCATCTTCCTCTCAGTACAGCTTCATAGTATGAAAAGATTTCTGTTTCCTGCTGTCATTTTGTATCAGGAGGGAAGCTGTATTAATTTAAGAGCCAATCCTTTTGTTCTGTCCATTTCATGCTCCACATCCAAAATTTCAACCTGTGGATTGCAACAAATTTTCCCTCCCTGAGAATGTGTTTTTTTTTTTTTTTTAAGAAAGAAAGGAAATGAAAAGGAAATTTAAAATGTCCAGCTGTTTAAAAGCCACAAGGAAACAATTTGCTTTACCTCCAAATGTATGTGTTGTCCTAGAGTGTAGATTAGGGCAATTAATTTTGGTTGTTTCCTTACCTGAAAAATCAATCAAGCAGTGATGATATCATCAGGTCCATCAAAGGTTTTAAAGAAACCACGGTAAACAAGACTTAATTACTTCACTCACCACAGAGGGGTGCACTCCAGGAACCTAAACTATAAGGCAGATTAATTTTCCTCCTTTTATTTTGGTTTCCCTGTAGGGATTGCTATAGCAACGAAACTGAATTGTATGTAAGGCAAACATCTACAAACTTGTGAGGCAAATAGCTTCTGGATTGCAGTTCCACATTTTTTGTTTGTTTGTTTTAAAGAAAGAATTGCCAACCAAATGTTGACTGGTCAGTTCCAGACAAGCTCTAGTTTAACATGGATTGAATCTGTCACTCTGAAAAATCATCTGTATATGATGCACATAAGTCATTCTGAGGATAGCCTTTCTTCTGCACGAGTGGATCCATGCATTGCCCCATGTTCTCATGAGTAAGAATCTAGGAGCATTTTAATAAGGGATTCTGCTCTTTCAGGAAGACTGCTCCAATATAAAAAAAAATGGAACTGACAAAACTACGTTAATCCATGTGAATTCTTTTGGCCCTCTATCATTTTTATTTATGTGATTTAGGTGATATATATATATATATATATATATATATATATATATATATATATAATTAAGACCATCTTTAAATACAAATAATATACATTGACATCTTGTTAGCATACAATATATTGTTAATAAGTTGTAGGCGGTTAAATTTAACTGTATTTCCATTTTAATATAATATATACACTTTTCACAGAACCTCACCTAGGCATTCAGCTTCCAGTCCTGTGCTTCCAGTCCAAATGTAATAGGTTGAATTCTGCTATACATAATGCATTTAAAATAACAGGTATATGATTTCCATATTGATAGATTTTAGAGTAAAATCCAGTAATAGTTTACAAACATTTACTACTATCGAGACTTAACAAATTTGTTGGAGATAGCTTACAAATATTAGTAGAAGTCTGTTTTACTGCAAATAAATGGTAGCATGCTTTACAAAATAGGAAATAAAAATATACAAAGCTCATGTTATTAGATGACCCAATTAATCAAATTTTGAAATGATTTCCTCGGGATTGTTATAAACTGTCATTTCTATCCAGAGTTGTTTTCTATATTTACATGTGGATTTATTTTATTATTTTATAGACCTTAAATCTCCTACCTTTCCTTTCCATAGACAAGCCTCCAGTGGCATACTGATCATATCAGGATACCTTTAATTCATAGTGTGGATATCAAAAAAGGAAATCCCTTTATCCAATGATAATAAGTAACATGTCATAAATCTTGTCATCAAGAATGTGTTAGGTTTGTCCCTGAATATGATGACAGTTGTATGTAAGGATGCCCATCACTATTCAATCTTATTTTGCCAAATTCTAGATTTTTATTTTTATTTTTATTTACTGAAGAGAATCATACTCCCTCACTCCCCATCTTTTTTGTTCCCATCAGGGATGTGAGAAGCCATAAGAATGTTGTTGGGTGTTCACTTTATCATAAGACAAGGGCCTCAAGATCATCTAAGGCTGCTACATTGTCAAATGCAAATAGAACATAAAAGTTTGCAAAATGAAAGCATTGCCCGTCCACTCCTAATTGTTCAGAGGTCTGGAAAGTTGGCAAACTTTACGTTAAAGGAAGCTAATTCTAACTATTTCAATAACATGTGCCATTAAATGCCCTACTTGTGTACTGTAGTTTGAAGTAAGTGTTATATACATGAAATGTAAAATCTTCATTAACATATATAATTTAAATGTTAAAACAAATAGAGGAACAATTATGTACCAAATATCTATTTGTGTTGTTATGAGTCCAAGACCCCCAATAATATAGAATGAGATTTAGAGACAATTTGTATGTAGGACTTGCAAAATGACATGAATTTTAGACTGAAAAGCATTTGATTATGAGCTAGTAAAACGGTACCATTACTTCCATTATAATGCACATTTTTACTGTACATATAGTGACATTGACATTAGGATGGTATGTATTTTATGATTTTTACATGTGTATATTCTTGTAAACCATTGTAATGAATATATAGAGCACTTTCATTATCACAAGTGTCTCTCAGCATCCTTTGGATCCCAAATTTGTTGCATCCCCAATACTTAAAATGATCTGACCTGTGCTCTTTCTTATCGTTTTATATGCTTCGGAAAGTCATATAAATGAAATCATAGAAGAAGTAGACATTAGAGACTGCTTCCTTTATTCTTTCCTATAAGATTTATCCATCCAATTCTGTTTTAGTACAAAATTCAAGTCTTCTGTGAGAGAGCATCTTCGATACTCAGTGTTGGACTTTATGAATAGGCTGCAGTTTGAGCATTCTCTCTTTGATCATGTTTGGATTATTTTTATTTTCAGAATTTTTAAAAAACAATTTATTCAGACACTTCTGTTGATCTTTTTGCACAATCACAACTGATCCTTATCTACCTTATGTACTCACACAGTGTTTGGTTACAAGCCTCTTGAAGCCCTTCACCCTTTTGTTCTCCACATTCTCCAAATGGTGTTTCTTCTTCCCTATTGTGTCTTCCCGTTCTTCCAGATGGGAATCTTTTGTCATATAGGTGACATGAAAATGATTTTTAATTGCAAAAATTATATCTTCACTCTCAATAAAGAAAAAAAGGAGAAGACGTGGAATTTTAATTACTTCTGGTTTACATACTATTACTTGTTAAACATTGCAAAATTACAGTCATGTTAAGGAACTCTCTCTAACCTCATGCTATGATTATATCTCCCCTATACTTTCTCCATTTTTTGTTATTTTTTCGATTTTGAATTCACACCTATTATTTGATTTTTTAAAAAATTGTATTAAACTAGTATATAGGTTCAAATGTATACATTTTTATACCCACTTGTTTCAATATCATTTTCCTTTGCCATACCTTGACCTTGGAACAAATGGAAGCAAGATGAAATTCACTGTAAAATTATAGCAACTCAGCTTTTTGAGTTAAGGAACTCAGTGTTACATCTTAGAGTTATTGAATGTCACCATTGCCAGAAGAAATCTTCCTAACTCCTCTGATATGCTTTATGGCTGTGTGGATAATAAATTCCAGCATTCGTAATTGTCTACAAATCAGATGGAGGAATGTGAGGGGGGAAATTCAGCATGAACCCTAATACTATTTAGTAAGACTTTCAGGGCTGGAGAGCTTGCTCAGTGGTTAAGCACTTTCCTCCAGAGCCTAAGGACCCAGATTCAATTCCCTAGTACCTATTTGTGAGAATATACACTTAGTGGGGTATCTAAACAGTGCAGCCTCAAGATTCATTCAGGCATATAGCAACAGTAGCAATTTAGAATTATTTGGAAAGATTGTAGTAACAGCTATTTCTAATGCTGAATTGCCTAAGAATTCTGCCTCAACATAAGTCCCCCCCCACCAAAATGGCACCCTTACCATCAAGAAGTTCTCTGGAAACATAACAGTCTTGGTTAAGCATTTAGGATAACAGAATCCCTGTGTATTACTCCATAATCAGAATCACATAGAAGAGAGAAAAACATTAAAGGGTTAACAAATCATTCTAATTGTCTCAACACCTAGAAATTTCCAATGCAGTAATGTGACCCTTAAAATTGAAAAATATTAAAATTCTACTCTAATATATTTTATTAAGAAACAATGAGGGTTATGTTTGTCATAATTTAAGTATATCCTGAAGGCAGTAAGAGATGTTAACCTTCTCCAAGAACCTGTAATTCCCAAGAGTGGTTATTACCTAATGACACTCTGCCCTGGCTTCAATTTCCTTCTCTAATAAAGCTCTGCTTTGTGATAGAAACTCTAAGAAAATCCTATAAGATAAAAAATGTTTGACAATAGTCTGTTTGTTTCACATAAGATATTCTAAGACATAATATTTCCTAGCCATCTTGGATACTTATTTTTTTCTGTCATAAATCAGTATCATCCTAGAGACATGTAGACCATCTATTGAGCTTAATCTATGAGACTCTGTACATTATTAACCTATAGTTGACAAGGCTCTTACAGTCCTCCTTTTTGAGATGCTGCATTTTTACAAACTTTATGGTTGACTATGAGTCCCGAGTAAGCAAAGCTCCAATTAGTGTTAGTCATTGTAAAATAAAGCAGGCCTTCTCCTCCTAAAGGTCATGCAATTCTCTTTCATAATAATATTCTGTGAAGTTTTTCATTATTTTTGGATTACGTGAGGATACCTATTTCTAAATTCGAATTTGTTTTATAAAGTTTGAGGACTTGGGTATTTGGCTTAAGAATATTGAGATGCCCTTAGGTATTGCAAACTGCCAGGGAAGTAAAACAGACAATTAAAGACTTAAAATGTCAGAAAAGTTCAGTAAGAACATTGATTAATCTGCAACTATTGTTTCAGTAATCAGGGCGGAATATGAAGTGACCATCATAAGCCACCAGCAAAATCTGACACATCAATGAGATTCCATGTGCTTACTTACTACTCCTACAGGGATGAATATAGCTTCTAGTTCACATTAAACAATTTTATACACATGTTTTTTTTAATGACAGGATTTAAAGTCGACACCTTCTAGGCAGGAGGATTTTTCCATTTGCAAAGTATAGCAGAGTTGGGAGGACTAACAGACAAAACCTGGCCACAGCATTTATAAATATTGTACTTCTTATAATTAATATAAAAATATTAGAAATGGAATTTAAGGTGTTCATCCTACCAGACTCTTTTAACCGACTGTTTAAGGAAAGGCAATTGACAATGTTCCTTTGTTTTAGTCACATGCATGCAATTATGTTTTAAATTTCATACATATATTAAGCTCAAGGAGTCCGGATGATGGCTCGTCACCAACTCAGGCCCATGTGGATGAATCTAGCCATCTTCCTACATTTATCTTTGTACTCTAATAATGAGTCCCCTGGCTTTCTATATTTGCTTAATGTTCTATTGTTCTAGGACTCTGTAATGAAGTTCCAGAAACTGAGTGGTTTAAACAATAGAATTTGTCTCACTGTATGGAGACTGAAAGTTCGAGGTCAATTTTCATTGAAGTTGATTCTTTCTAAGAGATGTGAAAAAAAAAATTGGCCTCAGACCCCCGTCCCTCTCTCCACCAAATAGGCAGTTATTTCTTTAATAAGCAGATGGAAGAGCCATGAGTGCACTCATCTATGTACAAATCAATTACCCTTATTCAATAGAAAAGAATCAGTCACAATGAAAGGCATTTATAATTAATGCATTTTCCACCTACAGGACTTTTTTTACTGACAGATGATGCCACTTTGGACCATGGCATTGATCTCTGCTTTTTGATGTTGTGGTCAGTTGATATGTAAAGAGGGAACAAATCAAGTAGATGAGTCTGTGAAAGAAGTCCACCCCTCATAGCATATTTACTTTGTTTAGGAACTAGACATACAGACGCTGAGGGTCTGCCTGGCTTCTAGGAATCAGTCATGTTTTCCAACTGTTACTAGGGGTTTCATCATTACAGTATAATAATTTAGATAGAAGACACATTTTATAACTAATCTGGAATCCTTAAATTTCATTAATTTTAAGAAAATTTGTGTTTGCCTAACATATATAATTTTCATTTTATCACCCCTAATTTTATTGATATATAATATTCAAACTTATTTTTTATATTCTGTCATGTTTTAATTTTCTTATATTCATGTAGGAAATTTATCAATATTAATTTGTGATTATCAGTTTTATGGTTGACTTCTGTTTTAATATTCATTGTTGTAGAAATGATTTTATTGTTTAATATTCAGAATGATTGGTGATTTCACTGAATTCCATTTTTCACCTATAATTAAATATGATAAATACTTCCATGGACATTAAGTAGGATTAAATAAAACAATTGTCAGTATAATAGTCTCTATCAATAGCTACCCTCTGTTATCATAATTGAAGGTATGATATTTTTGCCATTCCTGTTATTCAGTATATTGTATATTGTTTTGCTCATAGTCTAATTTCTAATTCTAGAGTCTTATAAAGTTTTCCCACTGAGGCAACATTACCCTTGTATGATTATTATATTTTACTTTTATCAAAATTTCTGAGACTAGATTCAGTTGGACCCTGTTCAAAATTAATTAAAGTTTTATTTTTTATTTTAATATTTCTGTCCTGTTTAATTTTTATTTTCTGTGTTTAGTAAGGAGAAGCTTTTATTAGGAAGTTTGTTTGTTGTAAAAGGCAGTGTTTATTCCTTCCTCATAAATAAAACATTTTGATTGCTTTTATATGCAACTTTGGGATCTCTCAGACATTTTCTATAATTGTCTTGTTGTCTTCTTTAAAGGCAAGAAGTCTCTTTGGAGATAAATATCTGTTGCCAACTTTGTAGTGTTCATGATTTTTAAGATACTGATATACTTATATTCACTTCCTCCGTTTTGGCTATGCCCTGGTCATATCCACAGTGTTCACCCACAACCCCTTGAGTTTACATTGGTTCTGCCCAACTAATGCTAAATTCCTTGAGCCTGGAGGGGATGATGTGTATATCTTGGTTAGGGCCAAACACTTATCATTCACTTATTCAGGCCAGAATACTGACCATAGGATGGTGTCTTCCACATTCACTTGTGGATGGGATGCTTCTCTCTTCAGTTTTATCTAGCTGGAAACTGGCTGACAACACACTCAACAGTATGCTTCTTTAATACCCCAGGGCTGGATAGTTCTTAATGCAAGCACTTGTGTTTTCCTTGAATTCACAAGGTCACCATGGAGAAGGGAGAAAGTTACAGGATCCTAGTCTTAGGGAAGTTGGGGAAGGTGAATACTTATAAACATGTTTGAAATAACTGACAAGGGGGTGGAGAGATGGCTCAACAGTTAAGACACTTGTCTGCAAAGGCTAATGACCTAGGTTTGATTTTCCCAGTACCAACATAAAGCCCGATGCAAAAGGTGGCATATGCATTTGGAGTTCCTTTGCAGAGGATGGAGACCCTGGAGCAACCCTTTTGTTTGCTCTCTCTTCTATGTTTTTCTGCTTGCAAATATTTTTTTAATTAAAAATCAAGTGACAAATTGTATACATTGTAGTATAGTAGTATATTATCTACTGTTGTCCTTTCATAACTTATATTGCAAATCCTTCTATACAGCTCATTGAGGATTGCAAAATTCACATCAGTTTTGATTATTAGTCAGTATAAAACCTTATCTCATGACTAAAAATGACACAACTATATAGAGATTTAGGGATTGAAAACAGGACCTCAAATATGATATATGAATTCTCTATAATTGAAGTACACTCTCTGACCTTTAAGATTTCAATTTTTATAAGACCTGAGTTGATGAGGCAACATCAAATGAAGAATCCACTTAGAATCTGGAGTAGCCAGTATCATAGGTGTGTGCAGTTGCATTCTGCATAAATAATAGTCTTAATGTAGGTCAGAAAATTAATTGATATATTTTAATGTCCATTCTATTTAATAATGGACAACAAACTGGAAAATTAAAAAAACTAGTGGTTGTATGTGAGCTCAGCTGTTTAGAAAACTATATTTTTTGTACACCTGTTCTTAACGTGTGCACATTTAAGTATAGATGTTTCTGTGTGTGAGCACATGTATGTGTTTAAGTCCATGTGAATATGTGTACACAGGCCTGTGTCTGTGTGTACATGAGACAAGAGGTTGACTTCAGTGTTTACTTCTATTGCTCTCCACCTTATTTTTTGAGACAGAGTCAATCCCACAAAGTCTATCACTGAGAGTTCAGTGGTTTGGTTGGAATAGTTAGCCAGTGAGCATCAAAGATTCTCTGTGTCAGCCTCTCCATATTTGGGATAAGGGGCAATACTACCTCCTCAGGTATTTTTATCAGCATAACAGGCATTAAGTGATTTATCCATTGAACCATCCACCCAGACACTGATAACATTACTATGGATCTGACTCTGACATTAATTTTTTGCTTGAACATTATTGCTTAAAGAACTATGATAAACAAATGTTAACTGGGAAGTATTCATAGATTTTATGTCTATCACTACAAATTTCACTTTTTAGACCTCTGTTTTGTAAAATGGTTGATGTTTAAGACAACAAAATACTAGTAGTAATCAAGCATAGTGCTAGTGTAGGTTAAAAATCCTAAAGGATAAGTGAATTATATAGGTCTCTTCAGATTATGAAAGAGTTAATTCCACTTCTCCAAGTTCTCCATGTTTAGAGAAAACTTTTTGTGACCCAGAAACTTACCAAACATTATCAAAGCTTTTTCATTAAGATATTTTCTCCGCAAATCACTTCTAAATTAGTTTCCTTTCTTTAGCATTTTCAAAAAGGTAATCTCAAATGTTAACTGATTTTCTTTTTTTATGATTTAAAAACAACTAACATAATTTAGCTATTTAATTTAAAAACGGTTTTCTCAGTACGCAGAAAATAAATTTTTATTAACTGGTAAAAATGTAAAAATCACACAAGTTTTACATTTCTTCCCCAATTTTAAACTTTGAAACTTATTAAGTTTGTTTAAAATGTCTTGCCTTGTTAAGCTATTGAGAATGAGGTATTTATCTGGTCATTATTATAACTTGGTTTCTTATAGCTCATCATTCCATTATGCTTTACTATTGTGGCTTCAGTACACAACACTCTTTCTTCATGAATATCTTATCTAGGATTGTGATATTTGCATTGTTCATGTGTTTTTATCTTGTAATATAAATTTGGAGTTCAACAAGTAATTTGTCCCACTGTAATTTAATATTTTCAGCAAAAGCATACATATAAAATAAAAATACTAAAATGTCCTAATAATCAAAATAACTTGAGCCCCAACAATTTTATCTCTGTATAAATATTTATACCCAGATGAATTATTTAATAGTTATAGCCCAAATAATAACATCTTCCAAATGGAAGGATGGCAACTACTTTTGCTTCAATAACAAAGTCATACTAATCTATAATTGTGAGTTACAACAAATTCATTACACTGCATTATTTAAGTAAATTAGAATTTTAATTTTTTAAAAAATGTTTGAAACATTAGAATTTTGTTTCCACTAAAAACAATCAAATTGGATGATGCTATAGAAGTGGACATTATTCAATGCAATTAAACTCTGTGTCATTTAACACAAAACATACATGCATGCATATATATGCATACATATATACATTTATATGACACATTATTGGCATTCATTAACATCAATATAGACATAGGTATGTACACAGGTTTAGATTTTTTTATTATCCATAATTAGATACATTGAATGAGAAAATAATGAGTTGGTATCTCCATTTCCCCAATTTTCCTCTTCCTTGTCCCCAATCAGCTGGATATCTTCCTTCATGGGCAGTCTGGATCAGTCCATGGGGTAGGAGGTTATGGATAGCCTAGGAGTCAACCCGGTTCCACCCCCATTGGTATGTTGTTACTGAGGGGATCAATGTCTCTGGGAGTTCTCCCCCACCATGGCTCTTACAATCTTTCCACCCCCTCTTCCACTCAGTTCCCTGAATCATTAAGGCTGCTTTATTGTTGAGGTGTTAGGGGCCTCTGTACTTCTGCTTTAGGTTGTGTTGAAATCGTTGCTGTTTGTCTGGCTTATCCTGTGTTGACTGATTGGCTGTGGTTATGGTTCTTTTCCTTATCCAGACACTCTGCTGGGTTCTATATGGATCCTTTATGGAAGATCTAGTGTGGATCATCCATTTCTTTATTAAGTTTCCAGATTTGAAGCCCAGATGCACTATACATCATCCTAAAAATATTACATTTAAAGTTTTGAAGTTGTAATTTCTTCCCTTATAATAGTATAATAGTACTTTTAATATAATTTTATGAGGTTTAAATAACACAACTGATGCAAGCATTTAACTACTTTATTACAACAGTTATATAATTGTGTAATCCCTAGATATTTCCTTCACCATGGGTTCTAACCATTTTCCATGAAAATTATGCGCAATTAAAATAAAAGGTAGGTAAAGCATTCCTTATAGTTTCCTGGAAGATTCCTTTTTTTTGGTAATACTTAAAGTGTATCTTTACTTCTTGAATCATAAAATTATTTATATGTAACAAAATAAAGTCAAGTGGCCTCTTTATTTCCCATGATGACATACACCTTCAGTGATATTTTATAGAAAAAGTAATCATAAATCAATAATCCAATGAAAATCCATTTTTCAATAAATATATGAATTTAAGTATTTATTATCAGTCTGTGTGCACATATGCATGTGTGGTGTGGTATGGACACATAGAGTGTATGCTCATACATGTGCAGACACAGACCTCATGTGGTGAGTTCTCTCCTACAACTCTCCCTCTTTATTTCCTTGAGATGGAGCCTCTCCCTGAACATAAAGCTGCTATTTTCTGTCAGACTCTGGGACCGGTGAGCCCCAGCAATTTTTCTCTCTGCCCCCATAGCACTGGGGTAAGAATTGCATGTGGACATGCTAAACTTTTTTTACATAGGTGCAACTCATAAAATCTTAGACCCTCAGATTTGGGAGGAAGTGTTCTATCAAGCCATCAATGAAGGTGATATTTACCAACATTTGCATAAACTTTATTTAACGTACCATTTCAAATTGTAATCTCTTCAGGAAGCACAACAAATTCTGACAAATAATTTTTTTAGCTAAGTGAAAATCTGAAGGCATAATAAAGTTGACATTGAAGTATCACATTGTTATAAATAATTGATTAAATGAAAAAATATAGACAATATAACTCTCTTTAAAAAAGGTTTATATAGATCTTTCCTTTTTTGATGCTAAAGGAGGTAACAGGTAGGTCTCAGAAGAGAACTCCGCATTATACTTTTGAATAAGGTTAAAATTGTAAAAGACTATGAGGACTTTTAAAGTTACAGTGAATGAATCTTGCATTACGAAATGCCTATGACCCTATAGGGATAAAAGCTAGATGATTTTTAGCTTAAAGTGATATATTTGAGTTCAAGTTGACAGTGGATGACGTGTAATAGCAAATGTCTCTTTTCAGCATGACAGAACAGAATTTCATTGGAAACAACCCTCTTAATAGGCATTATGTGAAGGATTTTCTCTAATTAGACTAAGTGAGGTGGAGAGACTGAACTTTAATGTGGGTGCCATGATTCCATGGACTGGTGGTCCTGGGCAGAATCAAAAGGAGAATATGAACTGAGTAATAGCCTTCTGATTGCACCATCATCATCGTCAGCTACCTTGGGCTACTTCCACGATAATTTACCTACAAGTGAGGGACTGCATCTTTACCCAAAGCCAAAATAAGCTCGTTATTCCTTGAATCGCTTCTGTCTGGGTTTTTATCACAGCACCAGCGCAAGTAATTAATGCGACTTGCATGATGGCAATGAAACATTGAAAAATCAATGTTTCTTAATCTACATGTTAAGTCCTGTAGTATTAATTGAATGAATGTAGGATAATGAAAAATTCATTGAAAAGTCTAAAGACAACCACTAAAATATGTTGGAAATGTGTTTGCATAAGTCAGTGAAATAGATAGCAAAATATAGGCTCAATAAAACTGAAAGAAAATGAAGCAAACTATTCAGATAACAACGGAAATAAAATAAATATGCTAGCTAGCAATATCATACCTGTTAAGGCAATCTATTTATAAAGAGTTTTTTTTTTTTAGGTCAGCAACCTAAAAGTATAAGTAATAGTGATTATCAGGATAGAAGAATAAATGACTTTCAGTTTATAAAATGTCTTTTAATATAAAGGTATAGAGAAAACATTAAAAACATAGTGGTGCATGGGGGTTAAGATGGGATTAGAATAATGATGAAACATGAATTAGGAATCTAAGAAGTGAGATTAAAAGTTATTTGTGTAAATATTGATAAAAGCCGTGGTTGGTAAAACTAAAATAGTGAGATTTTTGTGAGATCAAAACAGATTGATTCATTTAATTTGAAGATTTAGAATTGAACCTCTTTTGTGTCCTAAGGAGAAAATATTACCTTTAATCTTTAAGATATGAGAAAATAGTCAGAATAAGGGTTTCCAAAGAGTCAACTCTATCTTCCCTACTGGAAAAAATAATGAAAAACAATAAAGTATTCCTTTTTACCAGCTTAAATATGTTAGTCAATAGTTATTTATCAGTAAATATAGTATAGATATTGACAGTCAAATGTATAAATATATATATATATATATATATGTGTGTGTGTATATATATATAATATTTTGAATTTTACCTTATTTAGTAGGTCTGAATAAGGGACAAATATGGGAAAGGAAGGATGAAGTTAGTGAATAAGAAAGGAGGAGATGGGGAGAGAGTTCAATGGAGCAGGAGTTGGGGGAGGGAACATAAGAGTACAACTCGAATGGAATATGACTGTTAGACAAAGTGTTTCTACAATAAAGTGTTCAATTAAATGATAAAAGGAAGAAAGAAAGCCAGGATTGGTGGTCAATGCCTTTAATCCCAACACTCGGGAGTCTGAGATAGGAGTTTCACCAGGAGTTTGAGGTCTTCCGGGGACAAAAAAGTGAGTTCCAGGTCAGCCTCGGCCTACCTTGATACCCCTTTCCCCCCCAAAGAAGAAAAATTTATGAAAATAAGATGGAGATTAAAGATGAAGAAGAAGACGTAAGAGGGTGTGTGGGAGGAATAAGATCAGAATACATCACATACCTTATGAAATTGTATGATGATGTCAAAAAATGGGAAATAAAACAGTCAGTAAATAGAATGTAGGAACAGATAGGAGCAAAATGTAGGTGGAATCCACCAATCTAGCTAGGGGTCTCTTTTAGAGCCAACCATTTAAAAGGACAAACTCAGTGATTGTTGTACTGGAAAATTTTATGTAAATTTATTGTCTAAAGTCAAAAAGAAGTCAGGACTGATGATAAAATCTGGGAGGATATTATGGAGACATGGAACACTTCATATGGATTGGTTTACTGCCTGACAGCAAGAAGAGTGGAACAAGTCTTATGCAGAGATAAAAGGTAGGATCATTTAGCAGTGAATCATTTGTGAATTTATACATGGGATTATACAAAGATGTGTTAGAATTGATTTTTAAAAATTTTTTTATTGACAACTTCTGTACATATAGACAATCTACCATGATCACACCACTCTCCTTTCTTCCCCTCCAAAATTCTCCCTGAACATTGCTTTTTACCAGTAGTTTATGGTTGACTTGGAGAAGATGATGTGAGGTCAAAAGGGAGGTCATAGTAGCAGGCCAGTCCAAAGGGCTGTGTAACCCACCGCTGAGGGCTGGTGTGTCACATGCTGACTAGTCACCTAGCAATGCAGAAAGTACAGGGATGTGTTCTCCTTAAATACTTATATAAATCATTCCTGAAAAGCACATTTGTTTTTTTATAAGAATTATATGTTTTATTACCCAGAGAGTTTATTGTATTTTTTTTTACACAGGTTCTTACTATGTAGTACAGGCTGGTCTCCAATTCCTGAGATTCCTGCCTGTGTCTCTAAGTTCAGGATTGAAAGCTGTGTGGTGTCACCCAGTCCTCCCTTTCTCCATCCATGATGTCACAATTATCTATTAATACCTTCTTCTGTAATTTCTACCTTTTGCTTTTCATTTACTTATAAGTATTACTTACATAAAATAGAATATCTTGGCAATTTTATTGCAGAAAAAGAATAAAGGAGGAAGGGGAAAGAGACAGGAAGGAGGAGAGAAGGGGAAAGGGAGAGAAAGTGATTTCTTCAATAATTATAAATACACAGTAGAACGAAGGAAATATGCAAACTGACTTAATAGTTTACTCTTTAATCATGAATGTAATTTTAATATATTTGTCTTAAAAGGTAAAAAAAAATCAATATGTGTACATTAAATCTGACAATACAAACAAAATAAAATAAAACCACCTCTTATTACTTTTCAATCTAATTAAGAACTATATTCCTGAGGAAGTCATTAACAACATAGTTTTTCTTATAACTATGAACATTATTTCTATTAAAAAGAATATAATAACAAATTATGATCATGTTAAATCTATGCACTTACTTCCCCCTAGCAATATATTACTTACACTGCATTATTTTTAACTTTGATTATGTTTCTTTCCCAACTTCTTATGTGTTTGTATCTTACATGAAAAATTAACAATCAATATCTGCAAGTTGCCCTTCTAAAATTAAGTTTAAAATTTATAGAATGTTACTTTAAAATATAATATGTTTAAGTCTTTTCTTTCAAATTAAATATTTAAAATTTCTAAAAAGACAAAAATTCACATTTTTCTTCATTAATGAAAATTAGAATGTTGGTAGTTCACAAAGAGGATATAATCTGTGGCTGGGTACAATTTAGAGAGTCCTGGAAATGCCAGGACTATGGGATGGCTGCCAAGGAGAGGTGCCAATATAAAATGGAGTTTTCCAGGACTATGAGTAGCCTACCTGGAGGGGTGGAATAGAAACTCAAAAACAACAACAACAACAACAACGACAACAAAAATGTTTCACTGGCTAGAATTATGGATTTGGAGTTAGTGTTTGTTATTTTTCCTGATTATTTTAAATACTGTACTGGTTCAATCTTTCTTTGGTATATCCAGTGTCATCTTTTGCAGTATGAATATTCTGTGCCATTATGGATTTTTTTGGTGTAACAGTTCAGTTAAAAGACCTTGAATTATGAGGATGTTTTAACATCATTGGGATTGATAAAAACCATGGGAAATTTTAGAGTTGGACTGGATGCATTGCATTTATCATCATGTATGGTTATAAGTTTATGTGGGACAGGAGTGGAATGTGGTGATTTGATTCAGATGTTCCTCATAAACTTAAGTCTTCTAAATGTTTGATCTCCAACTGATGGCAGTTTTGGAATTTGAACCTTGTTGGAGGAGTGTTGTTGGGGGCAGGTTCATAGGCAGAATAGCCAGCTTCCCCTTGCCTGTGTTTGGCGCATTCTCCTGGTGATGTTGTACACTTCATGTGGGCCAGTTGATGTCCAGCCTCTACACATGCCATCATGTTTCCTTCTTTCATGGAGTTTACCCTTGAGAATATAAGCCAAAATGAACCCATTTCTTCACAAACAGCTTTTGTTTGGGATCTTCATGCCAGCAGAGAGAAGTTGAATGCTAAATACTGTAATAGGAATAAATCTATTGCATATCAAAATAAGCATAGCTAGAATCCACTCTAGTATTATTGTAAAAATTAGCAATATTACATTTGCTATTTTACCTATCTTAGAGTGATTGCTTCTATGCTGTTCTTCAGAATTGGTGCCAGCATGTCACGGTAATTTAGAACAGTTTATCTAGCAATAAAGTCATAGTTGCTATTAATGTTAAAATTTACGTTTTAAGACATTCTCTCATTTCTTTCTTTTTCCCTTTTAATCATTATGTTACCCACTTTCCTCACATCTCTTCTCTCCTAATATATTTAATATCTTTCCTCTTAGACCACTGCATTAAAATATTGAATATTAAAATAATTAAAAAGCTGATAACTCCAAGTTTATAATTCTACATCATATTACAGATCAATTTGAAGGAAAATAAGTTTAGAAGTGAAAAAGACGTATTGTAGGAAGAACAGTTATGTCTAACTGAAGGCAAATTCATCATTTAAATAGAAGGGCAACATATTAAACTTCTAATATTAAATAGTCCTAACAGCTGTTCTATTAAACCAGCCATGTGTGCATGAAAGATTAAATATCTTGTCAGTGGTAATGGTTGATATTATCAAGGATCCTTTGAAATTATGGTAATACCTAATGTTTGGTGTCAGATATTCACGGATATTAGACATGACTGTGAGAATGGGGGAAAAGAGTCTCTTAGCAATGTCACACCATGGAAAAGAAGGTTGCCGGCTGGAGAGATGGCTCAGAGGTTAAGGCACTTGCCTCCAGTGCCTAAGGCCCTGGGTTCAATTCCCCAGGACCCACATAAGCCAGACCCACAAGGTGGTGGCCCTGGTGTGCTTGCTCTCTCTCTCTCTCTCTCTCTCTCTCTCTCTCTCTCTCTCTCTCTCTCTCTCTCTCTGTATCTCTGTATGTCTCTGCTTGAAATGAATAAATAAAATATTTAAAAAAAAAAAAAAAAAAAAAAGGTTGCCAATGGCAAGGGATATGTTGGAAGAATAAACTCAATAAGCTAAGTTTATAGCCAGGGCCAGTCTCAGGAGTCAGTAATAAATGAGAAGCTTAATTAGGAGGTCACCAATCATTTGCCTTGACAAAGAATCATAACATAGCCCAATTATTTTGACGATGGATTTTAACAGAGTAGAAAAATGTATAATGCAGTGATTTCCATGTAATTATTGGCATTGATAATTCAGATTATGAATATGAAGCAACTTTCCTTTCAAGCATCTCTAGAAACTGTTCAAATATATCTCTAGCTGAGGAGAATGATGACAATAACAAATGAAAGAGCCATGAAATAAAACATTACACGACTGGAAGGGAAAGATAATGCAAATTCAGAAATTCATGGTTGGAGCATAATGCAGGAAGAAATTTAAAGTGGGGAGCTGGGGTAGAGCAACTGAGGAGAGTATGATAATATTATAAGGAACCCTGTGAATTTGTATGTTAATGAATAATTCTGTATTTCTATTCTCAATTTCTTACTCATGGTATCTGAAACAAACATCTCAATATATAAAGATCACTAATTTCTACCCTAATAGTTCTATTAATATCTATATAATATCATAGTGAGTAGTCCCAGAGGCAAGATACGGAGGATAAGGAAGATGGCTGGCTCTCCGGAAGCATATGGTTGCTATTGTAGACATTGTAAGAAGAGCATCAGGAATGCATTGTAATTCTTACTCCTTGAGGAGGATTCATGTTGTCCTGCTTTGTTGTGGAATGCTTAATTTTAGATAGTCATTTCATCAACTATCACTGCTTCCTATTCTAAGTAGATTCCATGGGTAAAGGAGATGGCTCAGAGTTAAAGGCACATGCTTGCAAAGTCACCCACATAAAGTTTCATAAGCATTCATTTGTAACATCAGGAGACTCTGGGTTGCCCTCCCCTATACATGCAGACACACACGTACACACATAATTAGATATATTTAAAAAATATTTAGGGTTGGAGAGATGGCTTAGTGGTTAAGGCATTTACCTGCAACACAGAAGGACCTGAGTTTGATTCCCCAGTGCCCATATAAAGCCAAATGCACAAGAGGGCACATGTGCCTGGAGTTCATTTGCAGTGGCTGGAGGCCCTGGTGCACCCATTCTCTCTCTGTGTCTGCCTTTCTCTCTCTCTCTTTCTCTCTCTCTCATAAATAAACATTTTAAAAATATTTAAAGTAGATTTCATTTTATATCCATAAAATCCTGAACACCTACACCTATCTAAACTTAGAGGGATAGGGTAGGAAGATGGCTCAGAAGATAAAGTTTTTCTGTGAGCAAGTAAGTTCTATATAAGAAAATATATTTTCATATAAATATACACATATAACTTGTAATGTAAAAGGGCTTCATGAAAAAGTTAAGTACACATGACTTGCATGAAACTCATGAAATAATATATAACTTAGGAATAAATTAAAACACTTTTATATATGACATGATTGTCCAAGATGATCAAGTTAATTTTCAATTAAGAGAATGCACTTATTGAATTTAAACATAAATTTATCAAAAATAATCAAGAAGCCAAATGATCCCAATATCCTGTTGAAGGGCTCATCCTCACTTCCTATCTTCCAACTCTTTCACTACCTTCCATCCGTGTCAGAAACATCTGAACAAGCCTTCTTCACCTTGACCTTGTTAGGACATGTAAGATGCAGGTAATATAAACACTTATTACTTTTACATAGTTTGCTGGTATCTCCTACTACATTCAATTGTTTGTGGGGGACACCTGTATCAAACCATGACAACCATGGACCCAAGGAAATGTATTGGAGCAAATGAAACAAGGCCTTTCAAGGATATGATGTGACCTGTCACTAATTCCAAGAAATCTAAAAGATCACTATCACCATCCAACCAGAACAGGGGCTTGTGGAAGTTATGTCGACAAAAGAAATTTAGTCCAAGTTTAACATAAAACCAGTCCAGTGGACCTAAAAAACAACCCATTATCATATTTCTAATTCCAAAATGAATATTTGAAATGTATTTAAGATTTTGTACAATCTCCACATTGTTCCACTAGCCTATGGAATGAGGACCATTATTATGTGAAATATCAAAATAGAAGCATAAGGCTTCTCCATACTAAGGCATACTGTAAATACAAAACAATATTTAATTATTGGGGTATTTCAGGTATTATTGCTACTCACAAGGACCTGAAGGATGTTGGGTTATTCCATCATACTCCCACTTATATCTCCTATTTAAGTAGTGTACCCATATTGGTGGGCCTTGGATAGAGAATGAGAGTTATTATTAGCTATATATTCTGATCATACATACACACACATAAGCAAATGTGCTCTTCAAAATACCTATTCGGCGGAGCAAGATGGTGACCAAGTAACAACTTCGCCAGGACTCTCCTAAAGTTTGACCCCCCTCAAATGCTATCCAGGCTTTGGACACCGGCCGAACCCGAGTTCTGACTCTCCCTCCCTCTCTGCTCCCCTGTGGGGCAGAGGGCCGAGCCCTCCCGCACCGGCTGGCTCCCGCCATTATCCCCCGGGGCTGATTCCAGACTCTCCGCGTGGCTGAGGTTACATTGCAGGACTGAGACCCGGGCAACCCGCCAGTCCTCAGAGGCGGTCTTCCCCACCTTCTGAGAGGGGAAAGAGTGTTTCTCCACGGAGGTTTGGGGTCTGTCCGCAATACAGGCCCAAGTTTGGGGCCGTCGCTC
>PVHP010013761.1:0-40329 GCA_004024765.1 Zapus hudsonius
GGGGGGATTGGGGAATTCGGGATAACAACACATGGTTTGCCCACTAAATAATGTAACTCATTATGGACAATAAATATATATTAAAAAAAATTTACCAGGAAGGGACAAGAAAGCAGCAAGTAAGATTTGCTATGAAAAGGAAAACTGTGAGCCTGTGCAGTTAAAGGATCTGTGAACTTATAAGAGTTATGCTCGAGTTCTATGATTACTTAATAACAAACCAAATGAGTACGAGGGAAAGGGGGAAGTTAAAGAGAAGGCTCTTGTTCCTGGTTATAGTCAGAGACCAAACCTCCCTGCCACCTGTACCAAGATGACCAGAGAACAGAAGTGTCTGTGTTCTCCACATGGAGCAACAGTAGCAGGTGCTTTCAAATCACCCAAAAATTTCTCCAAGAGCCAGTTGTCACAGACCTCAAGAGACACTACTGACCATACCCCCAGTTCTTCGCATGTGAGCTGATTTGAATTTCCCATGACAATAATTTAACCCAAGATGTGAAAAAAGACCTCATTATTCTAACAAGAAATCATAAAACATTTTATTAAAAATTAAAATTAATTGGTGCCTAGAGACTGACAGATCATTGAGGATTGACCTTAAAATACTGATTTATGAAATGATAGCCTGTCAGTATAAGTTTAGGTATTCATAAATAATTGACAGTCCAGTGACATACAGTATTTATTAATATAATTTGTCATCGATTCCAGACAGTCTGATATCATTCAGTGTTTACAAGACGTGTCTAGGGTAGAATCCTGTCAGACACTGCTGGTTCCTAGAAGCTCACTGTCATATTCCAGGGAGCGGAAGCAGTCCACTCCCATCCTTTGAACAATGGTAGTATTATCTCTAACATGTTCAACTTCTTATTTTTAACAAAAGAAACAAAAATTATAGCACAAACCTGAGGTAAAATAATTATTTTTTGCAGGAAATTCTAACAAACATATCAAGAAATAAAGTCATGGTTTCCATAGCAACCTTCTCAGGGCCATTAGGCAAATTTCCCTGTAAAAGTCTGCTCTGAGCTGCAGGTGAATTCCTCAGTACACCACCGAGTGTCCAGCACAGTGCAGGTTACAGGGATTTCTTTGTGCCGATGGTGATCTGCTCTCATAAGAATTGAAATTTTTAGCCACTCAGACCTAACGAGGTGCTCTGACAGCACTTCACTTTAAGAGGACTTGAAGGCCAGAGCCCTAATTACAGAGCTTACTCAGTTTCAGCACATCCCTGAGTGCCCTCATGCTTTCATTCATAGTTTGCAATTAAGACACTTTTTAAAACTCTGAGGTGCTTTAATTATTTTCTTTGAAATTCTTTACCCTTCTATCTGTATTATTGGGAATTAAATCTCACTATTAACAACACTCAAAAAATAAGAAGAAAATGGTGCTAATAGCACAGTAAGTGATGGAAAAAATAGAAGTGAAAACTCTGAACACAACATTTTATTATCTAATTGACTTAGTGTATTTATAAATTTCTCCAAGCAACAAAGTATGCTTATGATAACAAATATTGTAGGAAAATTAAAACCAAACAGAAAGGCTGAGGAGGTATCCCAAAATGTTAGGCCAGGAGGACATGAGAGACCACCTTCCATCTGGTCCGCTTCCAGGCAAACTTTGGACCTTGGGCTTTCTATTCAGAGCACATTGAAGCCCTACCAGGACAGCTTGCTACATCCTTGGGGTGGTTTGTCAACTAGACAGGCTCCAGAATCACCTGTGAGGCAGGTACTATGTAGATTAGGTTAGTCTCTGTTGTGTCTGTGAGGGATTATCTTGATTAGATTAATTAAAGTGGGAAGATGTACCTTAACTGTGGGCAACGCCATTCTGTGGACTGGGGCCAGGACTATAGAAAAAGGAGAGTGCTGGCTGAGTACCAGTGTCCTTTGCTCTCTGCTTCCTCACTAAATTGAGTGTGACCCCCTGCCTAAGCTTCTGCTGCCAGCCCGCCTCCTCCCATGATAGACTGGAACCTGGAACTGCTCCAGTCTGAAACAAAGCCTTCCTCCCTTAAACTGGTTTTTTGTTTGTTTGTTTGTTTGTTTGTTTGTTTGTTTTTGTCAGGTATCTTGTGCCAGCAAGGAAAATGTAACTGATACAATACTATAGTTTATGTAGTTTATGTGCACAGAACTATGAACTGGGGCAGCAAACTCCAGTCCCACAAGCATCCCACCTAGCTCCTTCCCTTCTCAAGAGTGTCTTTACCCTGCCCTCCACTCTCTTTCTGATACCTGCTTTACAAATATTCTTTAAAGTGCCCAAACCCTTTCTTACAAGACAGCTTGCCACACTGCCTGCACTTATCTGAGTCCTTGACAACCTGATGTCGCCCCATCCCTACCATAGCTTTTGCCTTTAAAAACATGTTTGAAATCTGTAAGACCTGCTATACATGCCAGCCATGTGGTCCAAGTTACAGCACTGATCAGCACAAATAAACTCTTGTTGTTTGGGCTGGAGAGATGGCTCAGTGGTTAGGGCGCTTGCCTGAAAAGCCTAATAACCTGGGTTTGATTCTCCAGTACCCAGATGCACACAAAGTGGTGCATGCATCTGGAGTTTGTTTGCAGTGACTAGAGACTCTAGTGTGCCCATTCTCTCTCTCTCAATCTCTCTCTCTCTCTCCTCTTCTCTTCTCTCTGTCTCTTTTGCATGAATAAGCCAGGAATGGACTATACTAGTTACTTTTTTCATTAGAGACCGAATATTTGACAAGAGGCAATTTAAGAAATGAAGAAGGATTTCTTCTGGCATGTGGTTTAAGAAGACACAATCCATCATGGAGGCATTTGTGGTAGCAGGGTTGGCTCCTGGGAGCTTGGGGTAGCTTGCTCACACCTCTGCAGGCCAGGAAGCAGAGAGATGAGGCCAGCAGCTCTGTATCCTCCAAATCTTGCCCCTCAGAGACCCACTTCCTCTAGCTAGGTCACACCTCCTACAAGTCAATAACCTTCCCAAAAGTTGCAGCAGTTAGGGACTAAGTGTTCAAACACGTAAGACTATGAAAGACGTTTGATGTCCATACTATAAAAGGAGGGTGAGGGAAGGGGCATTGTTAGCCAAAGGGTACAAAGTCTCAAATTGGAGAAATTTATCTTAATGAACCATGCTGACTACAGTTAATAGTGTACTATATATTTCAAAACTGCTGAAAGGAGAGATTGTCAATGTTTTCACCACAAAATATGGTTAAGTTGATGAGGTGATAGATATGTTAATTGACTTGACTGACTCCAATGTATACATATATCAAAGCATCACATCGTGCTTATAAATATATATAATTATTATTGTCAATCAAGAATAAAAAACAACAAAAGTGGGTTTTTTAAATATTTTATTTATTCATTTTCAAGCAGAGAGATACAGAGAAAGAGAGAGAGAGAGAGAGAGAGAGAGAGAGAGAGAGAGAGAGAGCACACCAGGGCCACCACCTTGTGGTCCTGGCCTATGTGGGTCCTGGGGAATTGAACCGGGGGCCCTAGGCACTAGAGGCAAGTGCCCTAACCACTTAACCATCTCTCCAGCCCCTACAAAAGTGGTTTTAAAAAGTAGATTTTAAACATTCTTACCTCAGAGAATGATATGTCAATTAGCTGAATTTGATCATTCCACTATGTATCATAGTATCCATTGCAGCCCATAAATATACACAATTACTATACACCAACTTATAAAGTGAAAAAGAAAGAACAAGACAGAAGATTGTACAATAAACCTTACAAGACAAAGATAGGAAAGTATCCTGGTACAAATATTTTCTGCTATGACTCTAGTCCAGGAAGGAGAGCGCATGCTGGATGGCCTATGTGGATGGAAAGAAGGTTCTAAAACTGAGAACACTATCACTTTCTTAGAGGATAATGAGAGAGAATAAATTATATCCCCAATATTTAAATACTGAAAACCTAGAACCCAATGCAGCCAAATTTAAAATAAGGAAATGACTAAAATTAAAGTCAAGAGCACACCCTGATCCATTAGGGTTAGAGCCCCTGGGAGAGGTAGCAGACACCTCACACGTACCCTACTAAGTCAGAACACAGCAAGAAGATAACCATCTGCAAGCTAGAAACCCTAAGTAATGACGCCTTGACTTTCAACTTCCAGCCTCCAGAACCATGAGAAATAAATGTCTACTGTTCCAGCTGTCCAGGCCGTGGCAGTTTGTTACAGCAGCCTAGCATACTATACCACATAAATTAGCAGGTCTACCAAACAATACATTACATATTCCTTTTCACCCAATATAAACCAGGATGTCCACAGCTGTTCCACTTAGAAGGGAAAAGTGATCTTAAATGCCATGTGCACTACTTTATGGGTGTGTGTGTGTGTGTGTGTGTGTGTGTGTGTGTGTGTGTGTGTACACCAGTGTGTGGACAAATGTGACATCAGTTAAATTCATTCTGGTTGCACTATGTTATGTCTACTTCTATGCAAGCATTAAAAGGAATAACAAAGAACTGTGTGTGTCAAGAAAATCCTGTAGCTAATACTGTTATGTAGGGAAAGACTTTTTACAGAGCACAGAATCCTACCCATGCTGCTAGAAGCCACTTGTGTGGAAGATCTGGTCTGGCTCTGTGTGGCTCATCAGGTTCCACTAGGGGCATCGTGTCCATCTAAAATGTGGCTGTAACCTAAAGTGTAAACCAAATTCTGGATATTCAAAAGTTAGTACAAAACTGAAAAGGAGATGCCTTATAATTAGGAACTTCACAGCGTGAGCATAATGCATATTGGATTTATTCCCATCAGGGTATAATCTTATATCCCCAACCCCCACACCCATTCCAGTGTAGGCACTACTCCGTGGGATTGTTGGTATTCACTGTGGGATCATGAATGCAACAGTCAGTCTCAGTGTGGGGGACAGTACCTCAGGGTTCACCTTCCCACCCTGTGGCTCTTACAATCTTTCCACCCTCTTCCACAATGGGTCCCTGGGCCTTGCATGGTATGTAATAAGTCTCCTTTAGTGCTGAGCTCTGTGCATTCTCTGACTTTCTGCTTTGGTGAGTTTTGAGTCTCCTCAGCATCTACCACCATCCCCGTGGAGGAGGTTGTCAGGCTGTCAGTGAAAGCAGCATTCATGTCTAAATTCTCACTTCCTCTGTAGTGTCTCCTGGGTACTGGTAGATGTGATAGAAATGGCTCATCTTCTGCTAGGCAGCTGGCTATCTTTTCCTGTCATATTTATGCATCTTGACTCTCTCCCTGGTATTCACTCCCATCTGTAAAAACCGCATTCTCCAACCAAGAGACAGAGAGCCGCATGATCAAAAGGGGTAAGCATAATCTTTTCAGAGACTTTTTTGTTGTTGTTGTTTGTTTTGCAAGGTAGGGTGTCGCTCAAGCCCAGACTGACCTGGAATTCACTATGTAGTCTCAGGGTGGCCTTGAACTCACTGTGGTCTTCCTACCTCTGCCTCACAAGTCCTGGGATTAAAGGTGTGCACCACCACACCTGGCTTCAAAGACTTTTTGGTGGATATACCCTCTCATCTTAGCCAAGAACAGTGGGATCTTCTCTTTAGACCTTCCTATTGATAGGATTCTGATTTGGTTCTCAGTGCCAGGAATGAATTCTCTCCCATTGAGTGGGCCTCATTTCTGATCAGAGAGCAGTTGATTACCCACATGGGCTGTGCACCACTACTGCACCGGTGTGTACGTCTTGCCCAGTTGGTTGATTCTGTAGCTTTCAGGATCCCCTGCCTATTCACACCGCTGGTGACCATCATCTCTCAGGAGCTTCCCTAGCATTTTGCAGCACTATGAAGACTAGCCTGGAGGGAGCTGGCTTCCTTCTCAGGAAATCATGATCTGTCATTATCTGGTAGTCCTAGCCTGTGATGTCCACGGCAGTAGGGTCTTACCATTTAGTTCTGGTGATAAATAGCCTGCATGATCCTCCCCCTTGTTATGTGTTATTAACTTTTAAGTAGCTAACCAAGAGGAAAATTTCTATGGTACTGATTCATGCTCTCATTAGTATAATTTGTGTAATTCCTCCCCACCACCCTACCCCTCTCCCCCATGAACCTTCCACCCCTGTAGTCTGTACCTCCACCTCCTCTCATTCCTCCCTGCTTCTACTCTCTCCTGGACTCATTCTAATTCCTTGCCGGTACTACTGCTTACTACAACTTACAAAGAAACCAAGCTGCTCTATGTTAGGAATCACACATGACAGAGAACATGTGCTGTTTGTCTTTCTGAGCCTGTGTGACCTCAGTAATTTTTTCCTGAAATTTTCATTATTTCTGTTTTCCTTCCCACTGAGTAGAATTCCATTGTGTATAGGTACCACATCTTCATTATCCATTCATCAGTTGATGGGCATCTGGGTTGATTCCAAGTTCTTGCTACTGTGAATAAAGCAGCAGAAAACACGGCTGAGCAAGTATCTCTGTGGTAGAAAGTCTTTAGGGTGAGGCTGGATCAAATGGTACATCTATTTTCAGGTTTTTGAAGAGTCTCCATACTGATTTCCAGAGCAGCTAGACAAGCCTGCACTCTCACCAGCAGTGGATGAGGTTCCTCTTTCCCCATAGCCTCACCAGCATTGGTTGTAATTTGATTTTTTTTTAGGGATAGCCATTCTGATTGGAATGAGATGGGAGTGGGTTGATTGATTTTTATTGCTTAGATTTTAAGCTCTTTGTATATTCTGGATATTCAACCTCTGTCAGATGTATAGCTGGTGAAGATTTTCTCCCATTCTGTAGGCTGTCTATTGACTCTATTGATGGTTTGCTTATCTGTTCATGAGATCTCAATTGTGTTTGTCTCATTCCCTGAGCTACTGGGGTTTTATTCAGACCATTTTTCCCTATGCCTACATCTTGGGAGTATTCTCCTATTTTTCTTCTAGTAATTTTAGAGTTTCAAATCTTATATTGAGGACCTTTACCCATCTGGAGTTGATTTTTGTTCAGGGTGAGAGAAGTGGTTCTAATTGAAATCATGTGATTCCTATCCTTAAGTTAATTTATGTAATGTATTATGTTTATTGATTTCCTTACAGTGAACCATCCCTGCATCCCTGGATGAAACCTACTTGATCAAAGCAAATGGTATTTTTGATATGTTTTTGGATTTGATTTGCAATAATTTTTGCAAGAATTTTTATATCCATGTTTATCAGGGATATTGATCTATAATTTTCTTTTCTTGTGTCTCTGTCTGTTTTTGGTATTACTGTAATGCTGGTTTCACAGAAGGTACCAGGGAGCATTCCCTCCTTTTCAATTGTGTGAAATTACTTGAGAAGAAGTGGTTTTAGTTCTTTAATGAAGGTTTGGTAAAATTAAGCAGTGAATCTGTCTGGGCCTGGACTTTTCTTATTGTTATTGAAAGGCATTGTAGACAGTTGCTGAAAGGTAGCTCACACTACTTGGATGACCCTCCAAATCAGACACAATTTATAGGAGGAAGAAGGGATTTATGTGAAGCTTACAGATCCAGAGGAAGTTCCATAATGGTGAAAGATGCTGGCTGTTCTTCACAGGTCCAAGCAGAGAGAGAAACCATCACCAGCACCACACACAAAAGCAAACAGTATGGAGCTCTGCAGAGCTCAAACTGCTCTCTGCATGCCTTAGGTTAATCAATTTTAGGCTGGAATTTCAGATCCAGTAACACCTTCGGGCTGGACCTTAGTGCCCAAGGTGACACCTCCTTTAAGTTACAAGCTTTAACAAAACTCATGAATCTATTGGAGAACAACCATTCAAACTACCACAAAGGGCTTTTAATTAGTTTCTCAATCTTATTAGATGCTACAGCTCTATTCAGGTAATTTAACTCTTCTGTGTTGAGTTTCACTGTGTGATGAGAGTCAAGGAATTTATCTATTTCTTCCGTATTTCCAATTTCATGGAATACTGGCATTTGAAATATGTCCTGATGCTTCTCCCAATTTCTTTGGTATCTGCTTTAACATCTCCTTTTTCATCTCTAATCTTGAGTCTTCCTTGTTTCTCTTTTGATCATCTTGTTTATTTTTTCAAAAACCGATTCTTTGATTCTGCAATTAACTGATTTACTTCCAATTCATTGATTTTTTTTTTGCTCGGATTTTGATTATTTCTTTCCATCTGGTACTTTGAGGTTTGGATTGTTTTTGTTTTTCCAAAGCCTTCAGATGGATTTTTATTTATTTGAGATCTATTTTTGTAATGTAGGCATTTAGGACTAGAAACTTCCCCTCTTGGGACGACCTTCATTTTTCTCAATAAGTTTTGGTATATTGTGTTTTCAATGTCATTCAGTTCTAGAAATTATTTTATTTCCTTTTTGATTTCTTCAACAACCCATGCATTGTTTATTAGTGAGTTGTTCAGTCTCCAGCACTTGTTATATTTTCTGTTTTTCCCTTGTTGTTGATTTCTACCTTTATTGCATTATGGCTCGATATAATACAGGAAGTGCTATCAATTTTTGTAAATTTTTTTGAGACTCGCTTTATGTCTTAATATAAATCTATTTTAGAGACGGTTCCAGAAGCTGCTGAAAAGAATATGTCTCACAGAGTGGAATGCTCTGTAACTCTCTGTTAAATCCATTTGATCTATGGTCTTGTTTAGCTCTATTATTTCTGTTTATTTTGTTTAGATGATGTCTATTGACAATTTGGGGTATTAAAGGCTCCTATGATTATTGTGTTGGGATTTATTGCTGATTTAATGTCTAGTAGGATTTGATTTATCAAATTTGGTGCACCTGTGTTTGATGTAAATACGTTTGTGATTGTAATATCCTCTTGCTGAATTGTTCCTTTGATGAGTATAAAGTGGCCTTCTTTATCTCTTTTGATTATTTGGATTTAAAGTCTGTTGTGTCAGATATTAGTATAGTATTAGTATTATACTACATATATATACATACATATTATATAGTATTAGTATTAGTATAGCCACACCTACTTGTTTCCTACTTCTATTCCTTTCACCCTAAGTGGTGTCTATTTTTAATGGTAAGGTAGGTTTTTTGTAGATAGTGAATGGATGGATTCCTGCTTTCAGATGAGCCTATTAAGGAACCTTTTGATTGGGGAGTAGAGTTCACTGATGATGATGAGTTGTAACTGAGGGATATGAATTAATCCCTGTCAAGTTGAAGACTTTGTGGAGTCTGGTGTTTTCCTGATCTTGATATGCTTTCATGTCTGTTCTAGTTTTGATTATTGCTCTTTCCCTCCTGCAGCCTCTTGAGCACATTTGTTCATCTCTTCAGTATGGAGTATTCCATGCAGTATTCTCTGTAAGGCTGGCTTGGTGCACATATATTCATATAGCTGGCATTTATCAGGGAAAGGTTTTCTTTCACCTTCTATTATAAGGGATAATGTTTCTGGGTATGGAAGTTTGGGTTGGCAGCCAAGGTCTTTTAAATTTTGAAATACTATGTTCCAAGCTCTTCTAGCTTTTAGAGTTTCCATGTAAAAATCAGAAGTAATTCTGATGGGCTTGCCTTTGTAAGTGATGAGCTATTATTCTCTTACAGCTTTTAGTACCTTCTCTGTTTTCTGTGTTTAGTGTTTTAACTATAATGGATATGGGGGATTTTGTCTCTGATCCTGTCCATTTAGTGTTCTGTGTGCCTCCTGTACCTAGGTGGACATCTCTTTTGTAAGATTAGAAAAAAATTTCTTCAACAATTTAATTGACGATATTCTCTATGCCCTTGGCCTATAGTGCAACCCCTTCCTGTGTGCCCTTGATCTGAATTTTAGGTCTTTTTAAGGTGTCCCACATTCCTCTCGTGTTCTGTTCACACATTTTTTAGAACTTGTCATTGATTTTGGACTCCCAGTCTATTTCCTCTGACTTGTCCTTGAACTCTGGTATCCAGTCCTTCATATGAACTATTCTGTTGGTGGGGTTTTCTTGGGAGTCTTTTCAATGAATTGTTTCATTTTTCTTTTCCATTAGGTTTTTCTTCAGCATCTGCATCTCTTTATGGAATTCCATTTTCATTTCTTGGCTTGACTTTTTTATTGTCTCTTGGAATTCATTCCTGCATTTGATCATGATCTCAGTGAGTACAGTCCATTTGTCCAGTGAGTTTGTTTTTTGTTGATTCTCATCCATTTCATTCAAACATCTGTTGATTTCTTTTTGATTCTCTTCTGTTTCATTCAGATATCTATTGAGTTCTTTTTGTTGATTTTCTTCTACTTCATTCAGTCATCTCTTGAGGATTTCTTATTGTTGCTATTGTTGATTTTCTTCCATTTTTACCCAGCAACTTGTTGATGGCTTCATTAAGTTTGTTTAACATGCTTATTATAATTTCATTTTGGGGTTCTATGTCTGGCATTTCCTCTAAGTTTTCACTGACGTATTCCACTATGGGAGTAGCATTTCTGATGGGGATGTCTTGTTTTGGTGTCCTGTGTTATTTGTTTTTCATCAGGGCTTGCCCCATCTCGAGATGGTCCTCTTGTCTGGCTAAGAATGAAGCAATGGCAGCTCTTTTAGAGCCTGTGATGAGTGACCTGGAAAGCCTTGAGGCTTGTGTGGGATGTCAGTTTATCCACGGGTTTGGGTGGGAACACTTGAATCTGAGTAGGCTCTTCCTTGTCTGTTCAGCCTCCAGACAGGCCTGAGCTAGACCCTGCGAGGCCTGTCAGATTCAGTGCCCAAGCTGTGGAGTGTGATTGGCTAGGAAGTCTCTACTCAAAGAGATGCAACTAGGCAGGCCAGGCTAGGGAGTAAGGGGTTGTATGCATAAGAAGTTCACCTGGGCCCTGGCTGGGGCTTTGGAGTGAGATCTGCTCCTACTGGTGGCAGCAGTGGAAAGTGGGTATAATGGGTTATCACACAGTAGTGTGGCTCATACCTAACCCTGGCAAGTGGGGGACTGGGTATCCGTATGGGGGAAGGAGGGGAGCTCATCTGGTCTCTGGTCACCCAGGCTACTCACTGCCCCAGGCTTGGGAGTGAGATCAGATTAAGTTTCTATTGGATGTTACAGTCCAGGTGCTCCATGAAGGAAGATTCACCCTGTGTTTTTATGCTCTTTTATACTCTTATGCTAAATGTGAATTTCTTCTATAATTCTTTTGTTTTTTATCATGGAGATGGAGCCCAGGGCCTCATGCCTGAAGCAGGAGCTCTACTCCAACACCACATCCATAATGTTTAAACCACGTAGCTTTTTAAAAAAAAATTATTTATTTATTTTTATATCTTTATTATAAGTATATACATTGTATGAGCAAATCTTGTAAATGTGTCCCTGTTTCCCTCCTCTCTGTCCCCTACCCACTTATTTGCAAGCAGAGAGAGAGTGTTTGTGTGAAAAAGAGAGAGAATGGGCACGCCAGGGCCTCTAGCCACTGCAAACAAACTCCAGATGAATGTGCCACCTTGTTCATCTGGCTTTATGTGGGTACTGGGGAATAAAACCTGGGTCATTAAGTCTGCAAGTAAGTGCCTTAACCACTGAGAATTCTCACCAGCCCCCAAGTAGCTTTTAGATGTAGAAAGTTCTGGAAGCAATTTTTTTTAGTCAACATAGGGGTGGATACCAGAGGAGTCAACATCTTACTATCAAGTGTCTAAATCACACAGTTAGCCAGCACTGACAACCTTTTATCTGGGACTGATTTTGTCCCTAATAACCCATAAACCAGAGTCTGAGACAAGCTAATGGGCCTGTTTTAAATGCAACTATTGAGGGCTTTGGGATTTGGATAACTAGAGAGGATACAATCCTGTTAGTAAAACTACAAGAGCATATACTCTTAGAGAGATCTACCTCATTGTTCTATAAAGTGCATGTTATACTAGGTGTCAGCCAAGCCCCTCAGACTTATACATAAAAAGCATTTACACAACTGGCATTAAAATTTTGACCTTTGGGTTTTGAGCACTTACACAAAATCCTAGTGGCATTTGTAAGTAATTGTGGTCAGGAAAGCAAAAATACACACAATATACAATTTAAAGTTTGTGGAAAGGTAAGCAACTGCTTATATGAATTAAGTGATTTTGTCACTCCTGCTGGATCCTGACACCCAGCACAGGAGGACTCGTTAAGAAGGAATGTCTTCAGGCCCAATCTGGAAAACAACATAGCTACACTTGCACCAGTTCACACCAAGTACGCTTCCTCTGAAATCACTTTTGTTTTCCTTTATTATATTTATTTATTGGAGAGAGGGAGAGAGAGAGAGAGGGAGAGAGGGAGAGAGAGAGAAACACAAAGAGGCAGACAGTAAGTATGGGCACAGTGGGGCCTCCTGCCATTGCAAATGAACTCCAGATACATGTTCCACTTTATGCATCTAGCTGTACAGAGGAACTAGGGGATCTAATCAAGGTCATCAGGCTTTGCAAGCAAGTGCCTTTAACCACTGAGCAATCTCTCCAACCTACGATTTTCTTTCCTCAAATTTCACAATGAAGCATTCACTAAAGGTAGTGGTTTTCTAAAGCCTTTGCTTTAACCAGAAAAGTGAGCTATTGCCCCTGAGGTGAAATCCCTTCTACTTTACAAAAAGAATAATTTCTAAGTTAAGCTTATGAATAAAATGTCATTCCCTATCCCAGACAAGAGAAGTAAGAACTCCCATGCCTGAGCCCCCCCCCCAGCTGTCCCAGCTCACAGAGCACACAAGTCCCTCAAGCTGTATCATACACCCCAGAGTTCAGCACAGACGAATTAGCAGCAAAATCTCATAGACAATGAAAGGAGACCAACACTGAGGGAGACACCTGTGAATCCTCATGGTCAAAATGTAAGGTAGACATAGAAGCATTCATGAAGACACCTTGGGACACATAAAAGACCAGGAAGGAACATGCTATTCCAGCAGCCTTTCTGTGGTGAGCAACATACCTTCAGTCTCAAAATAGTTCTGTTTAAAAAGGTGTGTCTGGTATCAGTCAGTCTTAAATCACAGACCAACTGACCCTGTAATCACATGAAAAAGGCGTGTGACCATCTACTTGGGTGAGCAGGCACAAGGAATGCCAGCAGGGAAACCAGCTGTCTCTGAACCACCGTCTCTTGTGTTCAGAGCTTGTTATGTGAGCACTGGGTGGCCCATCACAGACTCAAGGGCTCCAGGCAGCTTTAAACAGCAAGTCAGACACACTGTGGAGGCTTTGACCTCCACAGCAGAACAGTCCTTGGTTCCACACCGGTCTCTGTTTAAGCAAGTAATGTCACTGTCTGTTGGAATACTGAATGAAATGGGTTTACACTTTAACTCTTCTCATTCAAACTGAGAAATCTATGACAGACACCAGATGCTATCTTTTAGGACTCAGCCTGGTTCAGGCTTCTTTAGAATACAGGGCGGCTTTCCAGGGCACCTCCCCTCAAGGCCAGAGCCCCTCCCACTCCCACTCTATCCCAGGTTGAGGACAGATATCCTATACTAACTCAGGAAGCCAAGCCATCAGCCCCACTTTGCTCTGTACTATGTCCCACAGGATGAGGGTCATCCCTGTCACTCCATTTTTGTTCTCTCACTGACACCTTATGGAGCAGGCTGACTTCTGAATTCCCCTAGAAAGAGTCCTTTGTCAAAATTCTCTTGACAGAAGTCCAAACACCATCACTGCCCTGGATTTTCTTGGAACATGTTCAGTTCCAAACAGATTCCCTGAAAGAGGGACCCCATGTCCCCAGAGTCTCCATGCCAGGGACCAGTGCCAGGTGCTCCCTGGGCTCTGAGGGAAGGTGGTGCTGGCTTGGCTGGGTACTGGGATAATTCTAACCCTGGTGAGTGATTATTACTGGGGTTTGATCCCTCAGTTTGCAGGTTGGATAGGCAATAACCACTCATTTTAATTCCCTCCTAGGATGCCAGCTGCCGGTTTTAATGAATGCCAAGTCCATATTTCCCCAAAGAGCTCTCTGGGGAAGTCACAAGAATCTTCCTCACATTCTGTAATTAATCTGGATCCTGGGTGGCTGTTCTCCAGCTCTGTGATCTCCACACTGGCCCCAAGCCAGGCCTCTGTTCAGGGGTCCTTGCCTCCAGGCGTACAACTTGCTAGCTGGGCTCTTACAAACACTGCACACCATTTTCTGTGTATGAAAATGAGCATGATGTCCCATCCTCCTTCTCTGGCCTCATTTGAAAGATGATGAAATAACACTGATGAACTCCAAAGACCAAGAGAAAAAATGGAAAACCTTTAAGTAGACCCAACAAAACATAAAGTCCCATCTTCAACCCTTGATAGAAAACAACCAGTGTGCCAGATCAGACTCCCAGTGGGTGAGTCTAAGCAGAGGAGAGAATAGCAATGCCTCATAAAAAAGGCAGCATGGCCTGCTCCCAACACAGAATTTGGATACAAAGGCTGTCCCTGGGAAGGATGAGGGACAAGGGAGCAAGACGGTGCTGACCCAACCCAGTCCTATTCCCTGAAGGCACACAAATGAGAAGCTTCAGAATCTGCAATCCGTCCTAATCAACTTTCAACATGAGACTTGCTGAGAATTGGACAGTTGTGAGAGATTACCTGTGAATACACAGGTCCCAAGGATGGAATAAACAAGCCCTGCTGATAGATGACTTCCAATAAGAGTGGTCTTTTCTTTGTGCAGAATGATGTGTCCAGCTTTTCAGTAGACATGCCCTTGAGTCATTTTCTAGGAACGGAGAAGCATCCAGAGCCAATGACATGATTGTATCTGGTTTCCTTGGAAACCAGTGGCTGCTATGACCTTCCCTTCCATCATGAGTCCTGCAAGGCCTTTTTGCTTGACACCCAGCGCTGAGGCATATACAAAGCCCCCACAAGAAGTGTGGCACATCCTAAGAGGGACACATCATAGGTGACAAGGAGAGTCACTTTAGTCACAGTATTTCTGCTGATAACATTAGGCTTAAATTGAGTCTTAAACCTGTAAGTTTTAAAACAGACCCATGTCCAAATAAGATACCACACTCATTATCTTGGAGAAGAGGAGGCATCTCTAGGCACTGGGTTCTTCTGAGAGGAAAGTGATCTACTTCTGACGTCCCTGCTTAGAAAGTGCATAACAGAGAGAACATCCCACTCCTAAGTATAGGGCTCATGTCCAGGGCAAGAAGCTCTGTTTTTCTGTTATTTGTTTGTTTTATTATTGGGATGTAGAGTCTCATAGCCCAGGCTGATCTGGAATGCTCCCTAGTTCCAGGCTGGCCTCGAACTCACAGGAATCCTCCTACCTCTGCCTCCTGAATGCTGGGATTAAAGGTGTGTGCCACCACACCCAGAAGCTCTATCTAGACTCAGAAACATTTTCTCAGGACACGAATTCTCCTTTATGGTAACTGCTCCTGCAGCTTTTGAATCACAGACACGAGGCACAGAACTCAACTAATTTCTCTAAACACTATCAACAAATCTGAAAAAAAAGTAAAATGAAGGCACTAGTTGTTTTGAACTCCATGACAGTTCCATGCACCCTTGCTTTATGAATGATTCCATGTGAATACATGAATACATGGTGACAGTGGTGATGGTGCCTTGTTTTCTACAAATGAGCTCCATAACCATTTCATATGTGGAACCCACACATGTTCCAGACCTTATGTCCTCCAAAATGTCCAATGTTGACCTCAAAACCATAACATTTAGAGATATAGCCTTTGGGAGGTAAGTAAAATTAAGTGAGGCCATAGGGATGAGGGCCAACCTGCCCTGCCTCACCTTGATCTTAGATGGTTAGCCTCCCAGTGGCTAGTGTGTAAGAGGCATAAAGAATCATAAACAGGAACCCTTTACATAGCAGAGTGTTGTGGGCCAGTCTGCCTTATTCAACTGCCTAGGTATTAGAAACAAATAAAATTGTAAAACAAAGAACTAAAAGTTTAACTTGAAAAGAATGATGAATTCTCTCATTTTCTATACTATTAATTTTTTCATCAAATGTGCACAAATTGCTAACCAAACCAAATAAGGTCCTTTGAAAACAAACATGGCTTTTGAACCAACAAAAGAACTATGTTCTGATGATGGATGGAAACTGGTGGCCAACCAGGGTGTGAGCCTTTGCAACCTGCACCCCTGGGCTAGGAAGGATGCTTTCAGACAGCAGAGGGCGCCAGCCGCGCACCTGCCACGAGGCTGAAGCACTTAACTGCACTGGCCCTGCACACAGTCTCTTCCAGGGCCTCCCCAGCCCAGCCAGTAATGACAAGGTGGTTCTTCAGAAATGAAAGTTCTCTCTGTTGCCTATTTCTCCAAGGTTACCACAAAGCAAAATAATGATCAAAGTTGAAAAAAAAAGCTGATTTGTAAGTAAATGAATTAACAGTGTGTTAAAAATGAAAAGAAACAATCAGTGTCCTTTGAAAGGAGAGTTCATGCAGATTCCCTGTATTGATGTAAGAACACAGCATGAGACCCACCGGCACTCCTGGATATGCACAGTGCTTTGTCACTGATCCATGCTCAGTTCTGGGCAGCAGCCCTCCCAGTTTCCTTGCCCCTGGCAACCTTGGTACCATTCTGATTCTACAAAGGTGCCTGCATAGAGTCCACCTAAAAGGAATCACACAGCATTTGTTTTTCTGCGGCTGGCTCGTTTCATTTAGCACAATGGCACTCTCTATACAGCTTTGTTGTCAAGCCTCCACAGGCTTACTGTGGGCCTGGTTCTTAACGGCAAGGTACACACAAAAGATTTCCCTTCCCGTGTGGCACTAGATATGTGGGTCCTAAAGTCATCTGCCAACAGTCATTCACAACCGAGCTAGCTTCTCCCAGAAGTAACGGGCTGAGACACACAGAGGTCCTCTCTGTGAGATTTAGCTCATGTTTTCCTCCTGCCAGAGACAAGACACCAATGCATACCACAGAAAACAAGGTGAAGAAAGACCATTGGGAAAGCCATGGATTGAGGCAACCTTAATGCAGAGGATGGGCTTTGTTAGGCTAGAGGAGACAGCATGGAGGGTTGGGGGGGAAGTCACCTGATCCTATGTGTTGCCCTTGGATTAATATAGCTGTTTTGATCTAATATGTGTCTGTAATCATTTCAAAAGTCCAGAAAAGAGCTAAGTGTGGCTGATGGGTAGAGCACCTGCCTAGCATGCCCAAGGCCCTGAATCTTATCTCCAACACTGCAAAAACAGAAATAAAAACAAAATGTTCCATAAAGAACGCAGAAAATGTCATCATTTCATTGGAATAAATTACTAAGGCTTTCCTGGTAGTTTTAATATCATATTCTAAAAACTGTGACAATGATGTTATATATTTCAGGTAATAGTATATCTTGATATCGAGATAATCATAGTGCACAGCCAACGGATCACGTATGCAAGGATGAGCCTATCAGGTAACAATGAGAGGAAAAGAGGAAGGCATAGCTGAAAAGCTGAGAAAAGGAAACTAGAGGAAAAGAAAAAGAAGAGACGACAACACAAACATGTCGCATATTTCCCAGGAGCTTTTATAGACCTCAACAAGTCCCCTTGAAAGTAGAAACACGAACCCAACATGGAAAGGTGCCATCAACGGAGAGGATCACTTCTGGAGCATCACCTGCTGTGTCCATTCCAGGACAAACACAAGAAGCAAACCCTGGAAGCCAGCATGGAGGTATTGCTGAAATGAGGCACCCAGGCAGCTCCAGAAGAAGGTGTTCCAGTCAAGGTAGTGATAACTCCATGCACACCCTGCCCTAAAGATCTCCCAGTAGGAGAGGATATTAAAGGGATACTGGAAATTCCGAACTGTGCGCAGCCCAGTGTGTGCGTGTCTTAGTAACAAAAAGTTAAAGGCGTAAAAACACAAATACATATATATTTGTACACACATATTTAAACTTATGTAGAAAGGATGTGAAGAAAACATTTTTCTTAGCTGCATGATATGTTTGTGTTTTGGGTTGTATTATCACGAGTCAATTTTTAAAATTAAGTTTATAAAGTAAACAATTATAGCAACCCAACGTTGATTCGTTAATAAACAATAGTATCTCATGAATGTAGTATCACCTATGTGTCATTATTCATAAAATCCACAGTTTCACATGGTCACATACAGGGCTTCATCTTCGCTCATCACTCACCCAGAGCCACCTCTGTTCTGCAGGCTCCACGTATGACAGTTCTCCACATGGATGTACCATTGTCATCTTTTAGGTTGTGTTTTAACAGTACTTTCTGTTTAGATTGATGGAGGTCAAACACTCACTACTGTGCTCTAAAGCTTTTAGTCCTCAACACATCCAACTGTGCTGTGGGCTGAACCACCCAATGTGCATAACTCCATGATGCTCATGCTTGCATTTCTCAAAATGTATCCCCATGACTGAAAGAAGAAAGATTGTAATTAGAGCTGAAGAAACTTGAACTTCTCTAAGAACACAGGATAGAAAACCTGTCCACACATGGGCAAGTGTCAACTACACTTACAAAGTGTTCGTGTTCTTGAAAGTGGAAGACTGGATCTCTCTTCTCTTTGTCCCAGACTGTTTACCATACCCACTTTCCTGAGGCCCTCTTGGGGAGGGCTCCTCCACTCTACCTTCCCTCCACAGACACCGTCAATATGGAAACATACAATGGACACTTCGCTCAAGCCAAATTTGGACCCATGGGAACTTTTACCTGCCCAAGAGTGTTTAATCATGAACAAGCTGTGAACAATGACATGTGTGTTGCCTCATACACCAGAAAAAAAAACTAATTTATGGCTTCTCCTTAAAAGAAAGGATGGAAAGGATACTGGCATCACCCAGGACCACAGAGGCCACATGCAGCTGTCTGCAACCTCTGAGGTCCACCAGAGCAGATGCCCCCCTCCAGGACAGCTCAGGGGTACTCTCAGCACCCTCCAGCTACAGCCTCACCCACTCATATTACTGCATCACACACCTCCTAGTCATAAGCAAATTCCAGGGAACATGCAAAGGACTTGCTCACATTTGCTGCTTGGAGACATTTTAAAATTCAGGGGAAAACAAGAAACACAGCCAAACAAAGGAGCTTTAATATAAAACAAACCTGGACTTCAGTTCAGTGCTCACTCATCTACTTCTAAGCTCCATGGACCAAGTCACCCTGTGACCTTGAGCTTCACTAACCTTTCACAAAGCAAAGACAACTCCTCACCACATGGAGTGCCAGGGGCATTGCCACTGCTCCCATGAAACCACCAATGCCCGTATACTAAGAGGGCCCCACAGAAACATGGAGATGAGGCCCATGAAGGCCCTTCACTATAGCTTCCCTTTCCATGCTTTCAGTTACCTACAGTCAAATGTAGGATGAAAATGTTATGCCAAGAATTCCAAAAATAAATAGTCCAAAAAAACTACAATTCCAAGTAGCATAATGGAATTCCCGCAATGCCCTGCTCCATCCCACCCAGAACATGAACTATCCCTGTGTCCGTCATGTCTGCATGCATGTACAGTACCCACCCTGGGACATTCAGTAGCCTTCCCTGCTACCAGATGGACTACAGCATTTTCCAAGTGATTGTTCAACTGCCTCACACGTGGTCACATGGTGTCCTATTGCTACCCCACAACACCCAGGCCACTCCTCTCCTCACCACACAGGCATTGCAATATCTCATCACTGGAAGCTGTGAACAGCACAGGTAGATATTTAAGGGGGAAAAGATTGACTTTTGCTACAGTTGTTCTACTTTATTACTCAGTGTTATTAATCCTCTATATATTAAGATTAATTTATAAAGTAAAATTTGTCATATGCAAGTGCACATAGAAAAAATAGCACATGTGGGTACTATCCATGGTTCTAGGCATCCACTAAGCTCTCGGAAGGAGTGCCCCACAGGGTGGGTGGATGACTACCTAGCAATAATTCCTCCAGCCTCAGAACCAGCAACTGCTTGTCAGTCTTTGGATACTGGGCTTGAGGCACAGGACAAGTATTTCTCTCAACAACTGTCCTGTTTAATGCAGTCGCCCTTAGTCATCAGAAATGGTCAACAATGGAAGAGTTAATCAAAATTCAAGAGATTTAGAATAAACCATATGGAAACCTACTTCTTTGGATAATGGCACACCCAGAAGCCATAGATTGTTACCAGAAAAACTTCAATGCCAGGGATGGGATACCTTCCAGTGAGTTGTTGGTCAGGGAGGTTCCTGAGGCTCCTAAAGCATTAGAGGCCATTGCCAAGGTTCTTGGCTGCCTACCAGAACAAGGTGGGAAGACCCTATTGCTGAAGACCACACATGCTTGGGCTGCAGATCACTGAGATATTGAGTTGGAGCTGAGCTGGAAACCTCCTCCCTGTTAACCAGCTGACAGAAAGCTGGAAAAAGCTACTGTTGCATGCAACCCTAAGGGAGAGAGGAGTCATCAATGGTAGAACAGCTGTGGATTCAGCAAGCCTCAAGACGGGCCAGCCAGACCAAATGTGCCATGTCTGTTATGGGGAAAACCAACCACTATCTAATTGGGCTGGAGGCCCGCTCCACAGGAGGGAATGCATGCCTGGTACTGAAGACCTAGTCAAAAGCCTATGGTGGGGGAGGTCATGATCCCTAGGGGCATAACACCTGCTGTTGTCTGGCTAAATGCATATATTATGTCCATCAAACAACTTATAAGCACATTTTTTCTTTTTTTTCATTTTTTAAATGAGTATATGCATATATTAATGCTACTCTCACTTTTGGCTAGAGAAGCTTTTCTTTTCAGATGGTGGTGACCACTGGGATGACTCAAAAGGGTAGTGCTGAGAAGTGACAGTGGAGTGTTCAACACTGGGACATCTCTATCACACCTTCCAATCATCAGGGTCTATTGCAGAAGAGGTGGCAGAAAGACTCTGAGCCAAAGGAAGGGTAGGACTGCTTACAATGCAAACCTCCAGACACAAAATGACCTTGATATTCATGACTTCACAGTGCCCGACACTGCCTACACTAGACCTCCATTATGGGAGTAAAAGATGATGATATCGAAACAAAACAGAGACTGATTAAGAGGGGGAGGGAATACAATGGAGAGTGGATTTGAGAGGGGGAAGTGGGGGTGGGAATGGAAGCTGTCAATAAAAAGTAAATATATAAAGAAATGGTCAACACTAATGAAACTAACAGAACTGTTGATTGCAGATAAATAGCTTTTCTTAGTGACCAAAGGAAATAATAAGATGGGGAAAGGGAGAAATCTCAGTCAGTAAAGAGAATGCCTCAGGAAGGAGGAAAGGAGGATCTGAATTTGATCCCCAATAATGGTGAGCTTCAGATCACTGAGAAACTCTGTCTAAGAAAGAAAGAAAGAAAGAAAGAAAGAAGAAAGGAAGGAAGGAAAGGAAAGGGAGGGAAGGAAGGAAGGAAGGAAGGAAGGAAGGAAGGAAGGAAGGAAGGAAGGAAGGAAGGAAGGAAGGAAAAAAAAAGACAGTGTTCCTAAGGATGACACACCTGTTGTGTTTAACCACCCTTCTTGTTGCTGTGACAAAGAACCTGACCAAAAGCAGCTGATGGGAGGAATGCATTTATTTTGGCTTATGGACTTGAGGGGAGGCTCCATCACGGCAGGGAAAACAACAGCATGAGCAGAGGGTAGACATCACCTCTGCCACAGCACTGCAAACAGAAGCAGGAAGGTGTGCCAACAAATGGCAAGGGGGGAAGCTGGCTATAACACCCATAAGCCCGCCCCCAACAACACAGCTCCAACAAGGTTCCAATTCCCAAACTGCCATTAGCTGGGGATCAGAACACATTAAGTTTATGGGGGATACCTGAATCAAATAACTACAATCTGCTCCTGTTCCCCATAAAATGATAATGATACATGATGTAAAATGCAATACATTCAGCTGAACTCCAAAAGTCCCCAGTTTTTATCCATCCCAATGATATTCAAACATCCCCATAATCCAAGATCTTTCAACTGAGCCAAAATACCAAAAAAATCATAATGGCACAGAACAAATTCACACTGAAAAAATAGCATTAGGCATAGCAAACATAGATTGAACCAATATGAGATTTAAAACAGGGCAACATCAAAATCTATAACTCCAAGCCCAACAACTCTAATCAGTGTCTGGAATTCCAATTCCATTCCTCCAATCAGGCTACTCAGTCTGGGAAAACTCCATCCAGTGCCAGCAGTTCTCCTTGGCAGCCATCCCATAGTCCTGGCATTTCACTGGTTCTCCACCACAACCCATGGTTCATCCTCATAACTCCAATGGGCCTCTATACATGTAATTCAACAGGCCTGCTTCACACTGCCCATGGCCATTTACAAAAAAAAAAAAACCAAACTGTGTTGAACATCCAGTGACTCTCTCATCCTGCATTTCTTATACTCCATAGTACCAGGTAAAATACCAACTTGTTAATCCAGGGGGGAGCAAAGCCAACTTTGAAGAGCAGGAAACTTCAACATTCAGGACCCTTACTTCAAGAGTCTGCTTCATTCTGCTGTCTTAATACAGATCACCTGGTCCAATCTCAATGGTTGTAATCTCTCAAACAATTGCAGCTGAACAAGCAGCCTTTTAGGCCCAATGATTTCATTTCTTTCTGAGACATCTCTGTCTGCTCACACCAGTCCATTTTTATGCAAAACAACCCTGCACAAGTTCTCAGGACAAAAGCAGGTAGAATGCAGCAAGCCTCTCAGGCAAAGTGCTTCTAGACCAGTCCCAACAAAGTTCTTTCTCACTCTCATGAGCCAAACCTCACAGTCCATAGTTCTTACTGCATTCAGGTCTTTCCATTTCTGACCAGAATCCATCAAGCTGTACTTACAGCACTGCACAGTGTCTCCTAGGCCAAGGTTTCAAATCCTTCCACATTCCTCCTACAAATAAATTCCAAAAGGCCACAGAATTGGGGTTCTAGCAGCAATGACTAATCCCACTCTCTGGTACCAAAACTCTTGTAGTCAGCTTTCTTGTTGCTGAACAAAGAAGAACCTGAAAAAAAGCAGCTTGTGGAGGAAAAGGGTTTATTTTGGCTTACAGATTCAAGGGAAAGCTCCATGATGGCAGGGAAAATGATGGCATGAGCAGAGGGTGGACATCACCTCTGCCCCAGCACTGAAAACATCAGCAGGAAGGTATGCCAAACACTGGCAAGGGGAAGCTGTCTATAGCCCCCAAACCCATCCCCAACAACACACTTCCAACAAGGTTCCAAATCCAAAACTTCCATCAGCTGGGGATCAAGCACTCTGAACACATTAAGGTTATGGGGGACACCTGAATCAAACCACTACAACACCCATGGCCTACACACGCATGCACACATGCACATGCACACACACACATGCACACGCACACACACATTTTTAAAAGAAAAAGAGAAGAGGCCAAAGGAAGGCTATATCACAAGCATGCATGAGCCTTGCCAGGCTCAAGCCTCATGCCCAGCCCTGAGCAGGTGGTCCCAGACAGGAAAGCCAGCAGCCATGAATGGAGGACTTCACAGCAGAACTTTGCAGAGAAGTAATGGCAAAGGGTGCTTCCTAGGGAAGGAGAAGGAAGGGGATGGAGTAGAGGGTGTAAGAAGCCTCAGAGACTGCATCCTCCAGTGACAGTAAACTGCATTCAGCTGATAGGGCTGTGGCACCCAATGTGGCAAAATCAAACTTGACCCAGGTTTTGACAAAGCCTGCAGTTTAAAAGTACTGTTCAGCACCCGCCATATGTCCTCCTGGCAGACCTTGTATTTCTGCCTGGTTCTCACAAGCTCTATGTGTTTATAATCTGGCATATCCAGGCCAGGCAGGGAGTACTCCCAAAGCTTTCTGTGATAATGCATACTTTATATATCTGATGCCCAGCAATAGTATACATATGAAATTGTATAAGTCAGCAACCATGAAAAACTTAAAAGCCCACAACAGAGGAAACCATGGAGTGTTCCAATCTTATCATCCATGCCTGCCCTCAAAAGTAAAGCCTGCTTACTATAAATGACAGGAAAGGGAGGACCTTCAAGAGACAACCCTGCTGTATCGGCTCATACGGTATAGAAATGCTGTGCTGTTTAGTAACTTATGTCCCCTGTTTCTTCTTATGTATTTTCATTATGATAAAATAGTTATGACAGGAAATCTATATTTCAGTCATCTTCAAATCCACAATCCAGTGGCCTTGAGCTTTTGCACTGTTCTTTCAGTCTCAGGCATCACCAGTAGAGAGGTAGAGAGGCTGAAATACATACAAAAATGAAGCAACAAATCAGACACAACCTACATACCTGAGTTTCCATGTAGGAGACAATGAACCGTTCCATACACAATCATGAGAACAGCAGCAATCTGGGACAAACTCAGGTCCCAGCCTTCTATTCACCCACAACATGTGACAACATACACACCACTCAGCCTTGTTTGTCCACTGCACGCGGCCAAGTTCTCACCACTGCCTCCCCTTGGCAGGGAGTACAGAAAGATCCTCGAGTCAGAATAAGTCACTGCACTCCTCAGAGTGACTCTTGTCCATTACAAAGCAGGGAACGCAGGCTTCCTCTAGACACCTTCAGAGGACATCCAGTAGCTCTCAGGCCAACTTCACCTTGCCCATCCACTCCCTGCCTCACATGAATGGAGCAATCTGTTTTTCCCATCACTGGACCATGGTCCTCCTTAAATGGTTCATGGCCCAGAAAGCCAAGCTTAGCTTTACTCACCTGGTGTCTGGCTAAATGCATATATTATGCCCACCAAACTGCCTTATAAACATTGTTTCTAAAATTATTTTTATATATTAATGCTACTCTCACTTTTGGCTAGAGAAACCTCTCTTTTCAGATGGCAGTGACCATTGGAATGACTCAAAAGACACCATAGTGCTGAGAAGTGACAGTGGAGTGTTCAGCACTGAGACATCTCTATCACACCTTCCACGGTTCAGGGTTTATTACAGAAGAGGTGGCAGAAAGATTGTAAGAGCCAAAGGAAGGGTAGGACTGCTTACAATGCAGTCTTCCAGACACAACATGGCCTTGATACTCATGGCTTCACAGTGCCTGACACTTCCTACACAAGACATTTATAATAGGAGGAAAAGATGATGATACTGAGACAAAATGAATGTCAATTGAGATGGAGAGTGGATATGACGTAGGGTGGACTTGAGAGAGGAAAAGTGGGGGTGGAAGGGAATCATAATGGTTTATTTTTCTATAATTATGGAAGCTGTCAATAAAAAGTTTTTTTAAAAATCATCCTGTCAATAAATGGGCTAATTAACTGAACAGATAATTCTCCAAAGAAGAAATACAAATATCCAATAACTTCAATAAAGCATTCAACATTCCCTAGCAATCATAAAACTACTTTAAGGGGCTGGGGAGAAAGTTCAGTGGGTTAAGTGCTTACCACACAAGCATGAAAACTTGAGTTCAGATCCCCATAATCCACATAAAATATCAAGTATGGGAGCTGGAGAGATAGCTCAGCAATTAAAGTACTTGCTTGCAATGCCTGACAGCATGGGTTTGATTCCCAAGGACCCACATGAAGCCAGATACACAAAATGGCACATGCATCTGGAGTTTGTTTGCAATGGCAAGAGGCCCTGTCAAGCCTATATACATACACACAACTCACACACATTTCCCCCCCCTTCTCTCATTCTCTCCTCCCCCTTTCTCCCTCCCTTCCTTGCCTTGCAAATATATATATTTTTTAAATATATATATAGCATGCATGCACCTGTAATCCCAGTGCTAGAGAGGCAAGGAGAAAGGGATTCCCAAGGGTTTGCTAGCTAGCATTACTAGCCTAATCAGCAAGCTCTGGGTTTACTAGGAGACTTTGTCTCAAAAAAAATAAGGTAAAAAAGAATTGAGGAGATACCTGCCATAAGCCTCTGGCCTCCCAAATATATGCTCACACATGCACATGTGCAGCCCACAAACACGCATGTGCTTACATGCCCATGAGCAAGCACACATGCACACCATACACACATAAAGAATAATGCTTTGAGATTCCATCTCATCCTAATCAAAATTATCCCCAATAAAGCAAATGATAACAAATGTTGATAAGAATATCAGGAAAGAACTCTTACATGTTGTTAGTAGGATTGTAAACTTGTGCAGCAACTATGTAATTCAGTATAAATGTTCCTCAATAAACTAAAACTACAATATAACCTAGCTGTATCTGTCCTGAGTATCTACCCACAGGACTCTTAAGTCAACATACCACATCCATAACAGATAGGAAATGGAACCAGCTAAACTGCCCATCAACAGATGAATGGATTAAGTGTATTAACCTAAACAATGGGATTTATGCAACCATAAAGAAAAATGAGATCATGACTTTGCAACTTAAAATCATTATATTAAGTGAAATAAGCCAGACTCAGAAAGATCAATACCATGTTTTCTCTCACATATAGACACTAGATTTTAATATCTCTCTCTTTATCTCTCTCTCTGATGATGAGATTAGAAAGGCAACCATAAGAGAGAAAGAAGAGATCCTTAAGGTATGAGGAATTAAAAATAGAGAGTAATGAAATGCATGTTGATTGAGAGCAGAATGGGGGCACTGTGGGGTAAAATGAACCAATAAAAGGGGGATAGGGAAGTGATGGAGGAGAATATACCAAATAACAAAAATTGTGTGAAAATGTCCTAATGAAACCCACTACTTTTTAATGCTGCCTTTAAATAAAAACTAAAAAAAAAGCACAGGCAAATTAATGAGATATTTAGGTTTTCTAATTAATGAATAGTAAAGCATAGCTGTTATTAATCAGCATCTAGGGTTTTTAACACTAGAATAACTGGTTGTTATTTTCAGAGTTCACACTCCCCTTTTTAGCCCAAATGAATACTCACAGGGAAGACATTACCAGCAGATTGCCAAGAATGGGGAGCCCAGAACATCAAAAGGTGCCCCTGACATCTTCACCCATTTTGTTGTCATGGTAGCAAAACACAAATATCAGAGCCTAGAGCAACAGTGTCTAGCTGCAATCTCAGCATTTAGGAAGTAGAGGCAGGAGGATCAGGAGTTCAAGGCCGGTCTCAGCTATATGAAACTCAGTTTCAAAACAAATTTAAAAAAACACAAGTAGATAATTTTGCCACTATAACCACTTCAGTGGCATTTGCTGGATTCAATATTACATAACTGTAGTGGCTTGATTCAGGTATCCCCCATAAAATTATGTATTCTGAATGCTTGAACCCCAGCTAATTGCATTTTTGGAACTGGAACCTTGTTGGAGGTGTGTTATGAGGGGTATAGTCATCTTTCTCTTGTGTTTGGCACACTCACCTGCTGCTGCTTGCCAACTGCTGTGGCTGAGGTGATGTACACCCTCTGCTCATACTATCATTTCCCCTACCATCACGGAGTTTCCCCCTGGAGTCTTTAAGCCAAAATACACCCTTCCCTCCACAGGATGCTTTTTGGTTGGGTTCTTTGTCACAGCAAGAAGAAAACTAACTGCAACAGTTTGGATTCCAGAAAGTGGGATTGGTCATTGCTGATAGAACCCTGATTGTGCAGCCTTTTGGAACTGATTTGCAGGAGAAATGTGTACAGTTTTGAAACCTTGACCAAAAAGATGCCTTGCAGTGGTGTAAGTACAACTTGATGGGCCACTGTGATCGTAGGACTGTGAAGTTTGGCTTATGAGGATAAGAAAAAACCTTGTTGGGACTGGTCTAGAAAGAGTTAATGTGAGAGTCTTGCTGCATTTTCCCTGCCTGTGTCCTGAGAACTTGTACAGGGTTCCTTTGCATAGAAATGGACTGGTGTGAGCTGATGGAAATGGCACAGCAAAAAAGGAAATTTCTGGGCTGAAACTGCTGCCCATTCAGCTGCAATTGTTTGAGAGATTACAACCATTGAGACTGGGCCAGATGATCTGCATTGGGACAGCAGGAAGAATGTGGATTCCTTTGACATAGGGGGCCTAAGTGTTGAAGTTTTCCTGCTCTTCAAAGTTGGCTTCCCCCCTCCCAGATTAACAAATTGATAGCCCACCTGGTACTATGAAGTTTAACAAATGCAGGAAAGTGGGCCATTGGATTTGTAACATGAGTTTGTTTTTTGGAAACAGCCATGGGCAGTGTGAAACAGGCATGTTGGATTGCCTGCGTGGAAGTCATGGATCCATGACGATGGATTGCAGTGGAGACCCAGTGGAGATGCCAGGACTGTGGGATGGCTGCCAACGAGAACTGCCAGCACTGGATGAAGTTTCCCAGACTGTGAGTAGCCAGGCTGGTGGAGCAGAGTTAGAACTACAGAGATTGGTTAGAATTACCAGACATGGAGTTAGAGTTTGATGTTTGCCCTGTTTGTTTTAAATCTTGTATTGGTTCAATAAGTCTTTGCTATGCCCAATGCTATTTTTTAAAGCATGAATATTTATTCTGTGCCATTATGAGGTTTTTTGATATTATGGCTCAGTTGAAAGACCTTGAACTATAGGGATGTTTGAACATCATTGAGATTGATAAAAACTGTGGGAACTTTTGGAGTTGTGATGGATGCATTGCATTTTACATCATGCATGGTTATCATTTTATGAGGGTCAGGGACAGAATATGGTAGTTTGATTCAGGTGTCCCCCATAAAATAATGTGTTCTGAATGCTTGAACCCCAGCTGATGGCAATATTGGATTTGAAACCTTGTTGAACATGTGTTGTTGGGGGTAGGCTTATGGGGGTGCTAGCCAGCTTCCTCTTGCCAGTGTTTGGCACACTCTCCTGCTGCTGTTTGCCATCTGCTGTGGCTGAGGTGATGTTCACCCTCTTCTCATACCATCATTTTCCCTGCCATCATGGAGTTTCCCCTGGAGTCTTTAAGCCAAAATACACCCTTCACTCCACAAGATGCTTTTTGGTCAGGTTCTTTGTGCCAGCAACAAGAAAGCTGACTGCAACAATAACCATTAGTGATGTCTCTTTGTAAAGCCATTCAGCACTCCAAACGTAAATAGCAACAAGCACAATTCTTCCCCAGTCTTCAGCAATCTCTGTTATACTCTCTATATTTTTTTAACTTGTCTATTCTAAGTTCTGCACGTAAGTAGAAACATTGGTGTTTACCCATTTCTTGCTTATTTCACTTAGTACAATGTCTTTGGGGTTCATCATGCCACAACTTCATTCTTTTCTATGGCTGAGTAATATTCCACAGCATCTGTATACCACATTTTACTTATCCGTTCACCCACTGACGGGCACCTGGGTTAATTCTGTCCTTGGATATTGTGAAGGAGTGGAAAGAAACCCTAGAGACCTCGTTGTGGGTTTTATGAGGACACAGACCTGCAGAATTTGATTTTTTTTCCTATTTGTTTTAGATCTTGCATTGGTTCAATCTTTCCTTGCAATGCCATCCTTTGCAGTGTGAATGTTTACTCTGTGCCATTATGCGTTTTTGTTTTACAGGCACACAGTTAAGAGACCTTGGACTATGGGGATGTTTGAACAGTATTGAGATTCATAAAAACTATGTAGACTTTAAAGTTGAACGGAATGCATTTTTCCATCATAAGATGGTTGTGATATTATGGGGGCCAAGGGCTGAATCAGATTACCCCCATAAATTCATGCATTTTGAATACTTGGTCTCCAGGTGATGGCAATTTGGGAGGTAGAGCTTTGCTGGAGGAGGTGTGTTTCTGGGGGCAGGCTTAGAGGTACTATAGTCAGCTCCCCCTTGCGAGAACTTGGCTCTCTCTCCTGCTACTGTTTTCTACCTGCTGTGGCAGAGGTGATGTCCAGCCTCTGCTCATGCCATTCTTTCCCCTGCCATTGTGAAGCTTCCCCTCAAGACTGTAAGCCAAAATATAAACTTTCCTGTCATTAGCTGCTTTTGGTCAGGTGCTTTTGTCCCAGCAACAAAAACGTAACTATAACATGCATAAAACTGCAGAATGAAGAACAAATAGAAGCTGAAAAGCCCAGAATGAATTCCTGATATCAAGGGACAACTGGAACCTGCCCACTTGGGCTCCTTAACTCTCCACACTGTGTGATGCTCAAACTTTCCAAGGAGATGTGCTCATTAGCACTAGTTACTGTCAGATCACATTAGTCATGCCCAAGCTTTATTGAATCTATTCTGGTTAATGGAAAAAGATTCTTTCTGGATCTTTTCTTGGCTCTAGATAGTTAAATATCCAGACTTATAGACAAAAATTTTAGCACAGTTTTTTAAGTCATGTGACTAATATTTCAGTCGGAGCCATTGTTTGTTTCCAGGGTCTGCTTCAATCTGTGGAGTCCCCTGCAAGTCCCATGCAAGAAGACAGCACACTATTTTCCCGCTGCAATTCAGATCCATGCTGTGATACCCATAGGCAGGTGATAAATGTGTTTAATTGGAAAACTAACCAGTCAGTCACATGTGGGCAAATTTTATTACTTAATACAACACAAGCAATATGAACCTGAAAGACACAGCCCATAGCAGTGACAAAGCTTAGGACCCCAGTATTGTTTCTGAATTTTTACTCTGTCAGAAGGCACACTAGAAGAAACTTCAGAAGAAATGGAGAGCTCTTCTTTAAAATATCAACAACCAGTTTACAATATCCAATACTGAATTCTCTGTAGTTTGCCTGTAGAAATGCTGATTTAGTGTGTGGAGTTTCCAATGATTAACTATAATTAAACTGGGCAGAGCATGGACTTATTTTTAAAAAGTATATAATAGGGATTTATCTGAGTTTTGATCTCATTTCTTCTCCAAGATGGATGGAATCATTCATGGGATGTCAGAAAATTACTAAGAGTTTTAAAAGATTTATAATGGAAGTGATTTCTCTAAGATGGAACTAAAATAAAAATGCTGTTCCACAGTCTTCTTCTCTCTGGGAGAGAAGCCTTGCAATGGTGATCAAAGCCCACACCTCTGCCTGATCTTTGTCCAAATGAAGCAGCATGAGAAACAGCAACCAACACAGCAGGACGGACCCTGGAGCTCCACTTGGGCAGAACATCATGCCGTCTGGAGGACAGAATCGTGACTCGGTACCTCACCAACACATCTAAGCTATCAAAACTGAATCAGGTTATAGATTAGAAAGCCACAAGACCTAAATATGTCATGGGAACAATCTGGGCTCCTAAAATGAAGTGCTCCAAATTAAAAGCTAATGGGTTGTCAGAGACACAGTGCTCTCAACACTTCACCCTGGGCCACGTCAGGATGCTGTGGCTTTTCTGTAATTGTAAATGTGTCTTAAATAAAGAAATCACCCTCCAAGACTTAAGTCTGCAGTTACCAGTACTTTTCACTTTAGAATTGCCCAGGGTATTATGCATATTTTAATTCAAATAAATTCTTTGTGCCTCTAATGTGTACATGGCATTGTGCTCAGCAAACACTTCCCCTGTGGGTGTCTGATCTGTCCTGAGGTTCACATCCCTTACTTGGTCATCCTAATCTGTACTGCCAATCCCTCGCCTGTCTCTGACAATCATCATGTATTTCTATAATTACAAACTGCAGCTTCCTATTTCTTATTCTTAACAAACCCATTTAGGCAAATTCTTCTAAGAATGGTCTCTAAAGAAGGAGTTACATAACAAATTCCAGCTAGGATGTAATTTCATGTCCCTCCTTTCTGCAGTCAATTCAGTTTAGCCAGCAAACAGCACAGTCAGGTGACCACTGGAGCCCCAGGACCGCTGTGTCCTTGTACCCCCCCCACCTGAGTTTTCCATGCAATCCTAAGACACCTCATTCCTTCCAAAGTGTGGCAGCCTGCCTTGGTTTTCAGATTCCTGACTTCCTAAACCAGAGTGAACAACGGGTAAAGTCTGGCAAGTGACTTAATTCCTAGTATATTATAATTACTGACATTTTAAATAAAATTGTTTGCTTCACTTAAATACTTCTAACAGACTCAAAATGACACCTGCATTGATGGCCCTCTCGCTGTGAGGACTCTGTCCTACAAGAGTGCTGGTGATCCCTGGGGTCAGCAAAGCAGCAACATGGAACGCCTGTCTTTAAAACACATGAGCCAAGCAGTGAGAAACTTTACAGTTACTTTTACTCTGCTTCAATTCTTAATTCCACTCTATTTTCGTCAAAGAATTTTATCCCAAAATAAAACATTAAATGCTTAAGGTTTTACTAGTCATCATTTTATACTTCTCTGCAACAGATACACATGAGGACTAGAACAGTGTGTGCCCATGGGCTTATAGCTTTACACAGATATCATACATAGAAAGAAAATGTTAACACCTAATGGTAAGAAGAGTACTTTTCCTTCTTGAGCCCATGCCTAATGCTATTTCTTTTTGTACTAAGAAGGGCTCAACATTTTCTTAGACTGTCTTCTCTCTCTTCTTTCTTCTCTCCTCTCCTCTCCCCTCCCCTTCTCTCCTTTCCACTCTTCTCTTTTTCCACTCTCTTTCTCTTAGTTATGTAGCCCAGGACAGCTTCTGCCTCCACTGGAATATGTATATATGTATTATATATATGTATATGTATTATAGATATGCAACACAATGCCAGGCTTTCATTTTGTTTTCCTAGATGTAAGCATGAAAAAAAAAACATTCTCACATAAAATGCTGCTCAGACCCTTGACTCCCTAAAAAGTTATGAAAGAAAAATCTCATTGTGCTCCATAGTCATAAATATTATTAATGAACCACCTATGACAACTGTATTATATTCTCCTTCAATTTTGCTGAAAACAGAATGGAGGGTTATATGACTTTTGAGAGCCATACTTCCAACACTAGAGCCTCCAGGCTCCATCCCAGCACCTTCTGAGATTCCCACAGGTAGGCACCTCCCCCAGGTTCTCCTAGCTAAAGCAAGAAAACACTGGAGGACAAAATGAGAGAGGGCGGTGACTTCAGGCACTTCCTTAAGCACGTTAGGGGAAGGAGGGAACTTGGTCTGGGTTATAGGTTTCATGGTGGCCTATGTTCTCTACACAGAGAAATAATTCTACACCATGGCTACAAATATGTCTGCTTTCCACTGTCAGACAATTCTCATGGAGGGAAACACACACAAATGCTTATTGCTCATGCCCACTTATGAAATGTTAAAATCTACAGATTATTTTAATGTAAGTAGAGGCAGAAATGACCAGAATCTTAGAATATGTTTGGTCATTACCATTTGAATAATGTTATAGAATTCTACTATTCATGTCAACCCCCAAAGCCATGATAAAACAGATAAAACTGTACAAGGCTTATGATGTCAGAGTGCTGAGTGGCCTATGGATTTGCCTTGTCTTCCTTCTGCGACCAAATTAAGTGACATTAATGAAGTTTATAAAGAAAGATAGCCACAAAAATAACAAGATGGAAAAGGGAACCACTAAATTCAACCAATCTGCAGGGAATGTCAAATGAATGAATAAGACAGGAAGTCACCCATGAGGCAGGAAGACTACAAGAAGAGAGAACAAATATGCAGAGCCCATGGGTTCCTACCTGGTCACTCCAGGAAGAGATATGGACATGAGCAATGGATGGAGAGCCTGCATTGAAGGATTTAACTAACACACATGACCAGAAGAGTGCCTGGACCCAGAACGCATTCACTGAACAGTCAGCATCATACCAGCCCAAACAGCCATGCATAAATCACCATAGGCCTGGCTCCCAGCTCCTCCCAGTGCACTGGAGCCTCCTCTGCAAGCAGCAGTGATTGGCTATAAGCAAATACCTGAATTCTGGGTTTAAGGCTCTCTATCTGCATAGCCAGCTGTTTGCCCAACTACATTAGAGAGGAGCCCACAAGATGACCCAGAGCTGCAGCCAAAGGACCCTGGTGCAAAAGAGATAATGCAGGGAAACATAAGAGGTTTTGATTTTTAAAAAATCAAAGAAAATATACAAATGGTGAACTAGTCTGCACATACTATATGTACTGTGCACCTTTTTTAGTACTGTGCCTTCTTAAAAAGATAATGCTACAAAATAAGAGAGCAAAGAAGAAGTATTGAAAATTAAAAATAAAACAGTCAAGATGGAATTTTCAATAAAAGTGTTGGGAGGCAATATTGACAGAATCTGCCAGAAAAATAGAACAAAATATGAAAGAGCCAAAGTATATGGCAGAAAAGACACATGGCTAAGGATTGTCTAAATGAAAAAAAAAACCAGGAAGAAATTACCAAAGCCAGACCTGGTTACTCAGGTATATAATCCTATAGACCTGGAGGAGGATCATCATGAGCTCAAAGCCAGCCTGGGATGCAGAGTGAGTTCCAGGTCAGTCTCAAAAAAGAAGGAAGGAAGGGAGGGAGGGAGCAAGGGAGGGAGGGAGGGAAGAGGAAAAGGAGGAAGAGGAGGGGGAGAAAGAAGGGATGGGAAGGGAAAGGAAAGGGGAGGAGGAGGGGAGGTGAAGGAGAAGGGAAGGAAGTAAAGGCTGGAGAGATGCTCAGTGGTTAAGGAACTTGCCTGCAAAGCTTAAAGACCCAAGTTTGATTCCCCAGTACCCACATAAAGCCAGGCACACAAAGTCGCATGCATCCGGAGTTCTGGAGTTCATCTGCAGCAACTGGAGGCCCTGGCATGCCCATTCTCTTTAACTGTCTTCTCTTGACCTCTCTCTGTTTGCAAATAAATAAATATTTTTTAAAAAAGAAATGAAGGAGGAAATTAAGAGGATAAGAAACTACCAGAGACAGATATGAGAGTTCACAAAAGGAAAGGTTGTACACACCCTGCCCAATAGAAGTGTCCACGTGGTGCAACCCAAAGGAGAATAGCACCTGTGTACAAATATGTAAGCCTGTAGGACACAAAGAAAAAAAACTAAAAGTGTCCAATGTAGGAGAAATATTAGAATAAAGGAACAGTGATCAAGCTCCCCAGGGGTCATTAAAAGAGGAGATGGGCCTTCAAAATTCCTAGGTACAAGTATTCTACTCTTAGGATTTAATGACCAGTCAGATTTTCTAACAGAGGGTAGAACTTCCAACAGGCAAGATCAGAAACATGACCTCCCACTCTTATTTTCCTAGGAGATTTTTGGAAGATTTACATCAACAAAATGAGGGTGAAAATGACAGAAAGAGATAAACTCAAGAGATGAGAGATCTGATCAGCAGAGAAATTAAGCACACTGAAAAAGCTCAGAAGGGTTAGTACTGAAACTCAGTGATCTCCTGTAATCCCTCTGACTGCCAAGTGGGTGAGAGAGAAAAGCTGAGATGGCCACATGTGAGAAGTGTAATTATCCCTTCAGCTTTGGTCCAATTGTTAACGGGCATGGTGTATTTTATTAGAATACAAACAATTACGTTTCATTATGGTGGTTTCAAACAACTTTTTTTGTTGCCCTGCCCTGTAATTCCAGCAATAGGGAGGCTGAGGCAGGAGGATCATGGAGTTCCAGGTCACCCTGGGCTACACAGTGAGACCCTTGTCTGAAAGAGAGGGGAGAAGAGGGGGAGGAAAGAGAGACAAAGAGAAAACAGAGGAGGAGAAAGGAAAAGAGAGAAAGGGAAAGAAGGGATGAAGGAAAAAGGGAAGGAAGAAGGAAAGAAAAAGGAAAATGAAAGAAAAAAATAAGAATTCCTGGAAGCTGTTTGAAGAAGAAAATAGGCACTATGCACCAGACAGCTCTGCTGCGAACAGTGTACAAATATTACTTCCAATGTTCAGCTGATAGCAGAAGCACCAAAATTAACCATGATTATAAACACAGAGCACATGGCATCAACCTTGGTGATGCTGAGAAAAAGGGGAAAGGGCAACAAAAAAAGTTGTTTGAAAACACCATGATGCAACCCAATTATTTGTGTTCTAATAAAAAAATTTTGTAGGGCTGAAGAGATGGCTCAGGAGTTAGGATGCTTGCCTCCAGTGCCTAAGGACCCAGGTTCAACTCCCCAGTCCAATTACACTGAGAGAAGGGAAGCCACAGTAAACAGCTGACAACATCAGAAGGAATGAATGGAGTTTCCCTGAGAAGACAGACCTGCGCTCAGAAGCAGTCACCAGCAAGCTCTGCAGTGACATCACCAGCCCGAGCCTGGAAAGTAGACACATCCCTGGGCCTTTGTGCAAGCCCACACAACACACAGCACAGCAATAATGAAGACACTCATGGAAGCCATGGCTTCTGGGTGGCATGGTGGAAGAACAAGCTTGTCACCAACAAACCCTCTAGAGCAAGAGGCTGGTGATGGGGGGAAATGTGTCCAGAGTAGGGGAATCGCCATGTTCTGCTCAATTTTGTTATTGGTTTCCTTATTTGTGAATGTAGTGTGTGTGATATGGTGTGACTGATACATGTGGTCTGTGCGCACATATATGCCAATATGTTATCCCGTGTTTGCAGTACCCCAAGTCCTCACCTGCAGTGCTCAATCTGCTCACCTGAGGTGGCTGAGGAAAACATCAGGATTCCCCTCCATCACTCATCCACTTTTATTCCCTTGCAATAGAGTCTGACTGATTCCCAGCTTGCAGTTCACAAACCCCAGTGATTGTCCAGTCTCATCCCCACAGGACTAGGGCTACAAACATGGATGGTCATGCCCAGCTTTTCATGTGGGTTCTGAAGGCAGTCTTGGCCTCATGTTCTACAGGAAACCCACTTAACCGCTGAGCCATCACTATCATCCTTCTGTGCAGTTTTGTGTGCATGTGTGTATGTGTGTGCATGTGCACTGAGTGTAGGTACACCGTGTCACAGCACGTGTGTGGAGGTAGGAGAACAACTTTTTCAGGTAGGTCCTTGCCTTTCCACCTCATTTGAAGCAGGGTTTCTCTTTCTAGGACTTGCTGTGGTACCATTGTTCCTTGCTGCGCTCACCACGAGCATCTTGAGAATTCTGATCCTGCCTCCCATCTGGTCTTTGACATGCTAGGATTACAGAAGCCCACCACAGCTTCTGGCTTTTTCCAAGAAGCCTGGGGAGGACTGAATTTGGGTACTCAGGCTTGAGATGCAAGAATTTTATCCACTGAGACAACTTCCCAATCTAAAACCTTTATTTTAAAAAGTGGTACACAACCACCTTGGGGTGGAGAGGCAGAACAAGACAATATTGCTTTTCACTGTAATATCTTCTGCACTGTTCCATTTTTAAAATTATGTGCATATAGCCAAAACTATATAACTATTTAATATAAACTATTAGATATGAAGGTATAGAGATATAGATATTGTCATTAAGTTCTTATATTCAACAAACTTGAAAAACTACAATAAGAAAACAAAAACTAAGCTGCCTCTTCCACTTTTGTTTCAGAGTTTATGCAGAAAGCACAAAGGTTTTTTGGAAGAAAATAAAAAGAAGGCCTAAAACACAGGGTCTACCCCACAACAGCAGCATGAGTGCTTACAAAAATGTCAGGGAACAAGGAGGCCCCTTCTCTGTAGCCTTTAGCATTCAGGATAGCATATGCAACCTTTACCAGTTGAGGAGCAAGGGAACACCATCTCTATAGCCATTAGTAGTTGAGGAGCAGGGAGATGCCATCCATGCAGCCTTTAGAAGCTAGGAGGCAGAGGGAGGCCATCTATGCAGTCTTTTAGCAGCAGGCCTTTGTGTTCACTCGTGAAATGGTATGGCATTTAAAAATAACTCATCACAGGATAAGTAAACCAGGAACAATTTTGCTGAACTACTAAACTCAAGAAATAGAGAAGAGAAACTGAAGTTTAGAACTGGGAATAACTGTAGACATCATTTAATCCAATTCTATCTGCTTTCAGATTGGGAACTGGAGCCCAGATGTGAGGCCAATGTGGTAGTTTTGAATAAATGCCCCCCAATAGAATTTATTATAATTGTGTTTATTAAATTGTTAATTGTCTCCAGGCTTCTGGCTGGAGGAGTGTCACTTTGGCCTGGCCTCCTGAGGTCATGACACCCTTTCTAAATTGGATGCAAAATTCTAGAGATACATATGAAAAACAGCAGCCAGAACCCCAGGTCTGGCAGTTCTGCATTTTGTGAATTACAGTGTTACAGTGTGCTTGCTTGAGGTGCTGTTGGTGGGTTTTTCTCTCTGCTTGCTTCTGTGAAAGGGAGCCAACCTTTTCCTTAACTTCCCCTGGATTTATTAGTTCAATAAATACTTTCCTCCCCAAAATTGTGCCTGGTTTGAAGATTCATCCCAGTGGTGTGTGCCTGACTATGACAGCCAACTTGCACACTATCGTGGATTTTCAGAGAAGAGGCTGTCCTTAAAAGGGGGGAGGGGTGTCAGTGTATGTATTAAGTCAACAATCTTGCACAGTGAGAGGCACGCATTAGCAAAATAATCTAACATAACTACTGCATGGAAAGACCAACTGATCATACAGGAGGATGTTCAAGGCCTCCGGAGATGTCATCAGGCACACATGGGGAACCATGGGACACCTGGCAGGGTATGAGAGAGCCTGGGTCACATCTGGATGAGAGTGCAACTGGGGAAGGGAGACACCAAACTGGAACATTCATTAAATAATTGTGGAGAAGATAAGGGGACTTTGGTCTGTTCACTATTTCCCTGGACCTGGGTGGAGAAGTTAGCTGGACATGTGCAAAGTTATTGGGACCCAGGTTTGAGACAATCATGTATGTTTTAAAGTTCCCAGGAAAACTGATTACAGGTTGAGCACCTGTGGTAGTTTTGAATAAATGTCCCCCAATAGAATTTGTTATAATTGTGTTTATTAAATTGTTAATTATCTCCGGGCTTCTGGCTGGAGGAAGTGTAACTTTGGCCTAGCCTCCTGGGGACTGGCCCTTTCTAAATTGGATGCAAAATACTAAGGATAGATATGCAAAAGAAAAGCCGGACCCCCAGGTCTGGCAGTTCTGCCATTTTGTGAATTACAGTGTTACAATGTGCTTGCTTGCTTGCTTGAGGTGCTGGTGGTGGTTTTTCTCTCTCTGCTTGGATCTGTGAAAACGGGGCCAGCCTTTCCTTAACTTCCCCTGGGTCTTTCTCTTCAATAAATACCTTCCTCCCCGAAATTGTGCCTGGTTTGGAGATTCATCCCAACAACGTGTGGCTGACTACGACAGCACCCTTATCCAAAGATCTGGAATCCCGCATTCAAGCTCACATGATAACTCAAAGTCAAAATTCTGGCATATTAAAAAGTAGTGCAGAAAACTGTCTTCAAAGTTATATGTATAAGAATATCTATGAAACAAATGAATTTTGTGCTTAGATGAGTGTCCTGTCCCATAGTAACTCTTTAGTATATGCAAATGAGCCCATATCTGGGGGAAAATGAAGCATTTGGGGGAAAGTATCAGATGATAAATTTCTTGGCTATTTCTGATTTCTAATTGCAAAATACTGGGAATCAACAAAATGAAAGAACTTGTTTCTTCTAGAGATTGCTAGGTTTAGACAAAGACCATCTGGAAAGCAGTAAGACAGGCTTTGTTATGACTCAGAGATTTGCAAAATTACCTTATAAATACAGAATATCTGGCTAATAAATCTCTGTTCCCAGGTATCTGCAAATAAGCCTCATGAAGATTTTACACACTGGTGCGAGCAGCACCAGGAACTTATGTCCAGCCTCTCTGGCTAGCCAGCATGTCCAGGCCCCACTCATCGCAACTTTACTTTAATCTTTCTTTATATGTGTGAGAGTGGTAAGATGAGCCTTTTACCCATTTCACAGGTAAAATAACTGCATCCCAAAGACATGGCCAAGTCCTCACAGCCCACAATACACCAAGCAGCCATGTGCACAAACTCAACAATAAGGGCAGAAGGGAGGATACTTGAGGACATCTGCTCCAAAGCCCCAAGTACTTCTTAGACACAGGAAGGACAGACTCAGCCTCCAAGTGCTCAGCAACTTCGATGCAGAGAGCTGGGCAATCGTATATGCTTCTCAACTTCACTACCACCCAAATTCTGCTAAAATCATAAGTCCAAAATAGAAAAATGAAAGGCATGTGACCTTTAAATCAGAGCCATCTGAGCTCAGATGCAGAACTGTGCAACTCCAAACTCCCTCTCTGCCTGTGGGCCACTCTCGATGATTCAGCACCGCTAACAGGCCGCTGGGAACAGTACATGATGCTGTTGGAGCACCCATGGGCCTACAGGGAGGATCCACTATGGCAAGATGCCATTCCTGAGCATCTAAGAGTATCCTACCAGCCAGTGAGATAAGGATATGGTTCAACCACAGAACAGCCCTCCTTCAAACACAAGTGAAATAAATGACTGTGGGCTGGAGAGATGGCTCAGCAGTTAGGGCACTTGCCTGCAAAGCCTAAAAACCCAGGTTCTATTCCCCAGTGCCCACATAAAGCTAGGTGCACAAAGTAGCGCATGCATTTGGAGTTCATTTGCAGTGGCTAGAGGCCCTGGCACACCCATATACACTCTCTCTCTCTCTCTCTCTCTCTCTCTCTCTCTCTCTCTCTCTCTCTCTCTC
>PVHP010013762.1:0-12810 GCA_004024765.1 Zapus hudsonius
TGAGAGAGAGAGAGAGAGAGAGAGCGAGCAAGCACCAGGGCCACCACCTTGTGGGTCTGGCATATGTGGGTACTGGGGAATTGAACCTGGGGCCTTAGGCACTGGAGGCAAGTGCCTTAACTGCTGAGCCATCTCTCCAGCCCAAAATATAAATTTCTTTAAGATCGTAGAGAAACCAAGTTTCATAGTGGTTATGACAAAGTTTCTTACTGGATGAAATTAAAGCATGTGGGAATGATTATAAATGAAGAATCACATGTACTCACAGGTGCGATTATAAGACTCATGACAGGTGCGGGCAATTTCGGCTCCGAGTTCAAGGTAGTGTTGGGCCAGGGCTTCCGGAGCTCCATCTGCCCCTAATGCAAACATGCCTCCTGCAAAGCACGTCAGGTGGCCCATCTTGTGTTCCAGCAGGCCCCCTTTCCACTCCGCGATGTATGTCAGGCCCCCACTAGACTTGCGGATCAAGTGAGTTTCAATGGCCTGAGAACAAGACACATTCTGCAATTCTCTTCTCAAATTTATACTATAGTATTATCTTTCAATCTCAAACAACTAATCAACTTCCTTCCTTTTCTCACCCCCTCCTTCCCTTTCTCCCTGTGTTTTTCTATGTATCCTAGGCTGATCTTGAATTCACTTGATAGCCCAGGCTGGCCTTGAACTTGCAGCAACCTACTACTACTTCACCTTCATGAGATTCTAGGCATGTGTCACTATGCCCAGCTGTACCATATATTTTTTTAAAAATAAAAAAAATTACTTACAATTTGAGTTTGGCATTCTAAAATTTAATTTGACCTGTTTCCATACTGTCCCTCTAAGCTGTGTCTTGCTAGTTTGGTTAGTAAGATGTTTCATGGTTGGCCCAGCCTAGGTGTTGTTAGACTCCATGATCAAAAGCTTGTCATCCTCATAACCCAGATGCCCAAATACATTCCCTCTTCAAATGACTGCATTGGTGCCATGTGCCAGCTGAGCCAGTACACTCACAGGCTTCCACAGTCCAGGGAGCACAGTGAATGAAGAACAGGTTGTATTTGGGCTCAAGGTTCAGACCAGTGGCATCACTTTTACTTTGCCCTCTCAAACAGCGTGGGAAAGACAGGCTGCTCTGTAATCAGACTATGTGGCTTCAAGTTCTAGCTATGACACTACTTGTGAATGCTGGCAATTTGGTTATGACATTCCTAAGTCTCAGTATGTCATTCAGAAGATGGGACTGACATTATCTCTCCAGAGGATTCAGTGACATTTTGTTTATAAAGTTGTTGGAGCTGAAAGCAGTAACTGATATTTGTCATCATCTCATCAACTTATACTGAATTGAGTTCTTACCTATTTATTCTATTAAGAAACACACTATTGTATGATAAATATATATGTTTTTAAAAATGAATGAAGGTCTTTAAATCTTAGAAAAATGATGTGCACAAAAATGAGTTATGTCTTTTATTCTGCCCAAGGACTATTGGTATTATTTAAAATGAAATAAGGAAATGAATGAAGCATGTTTGCAATTACTAATTTCCAATATTTCTGAGGAAAAAAATTTCTCTCCCTTATTACATCTAGACAGTAAGGGCTATGATTGTGCCCATAGCTGCTACTGCTTTTAAAGAAGAATTTTCTGGAAGCCATTTGGGGAGAGTAAATAAAGAATGAATGACAATAAATAAATGGGCAGAGAAAACCTTTCCTACTTTTAGCAGAAAACAAACAAATGAATCAAGATGGTAAGAAATAAATAAACATAGTACTATGCTCATTAGCTGCAGTTAGGCTAATTTTATTGATGGCTTAATTATTACATTAATATTTCATTCTCATTTAATGCAATGGAACATTTTGGCTATTTACACTTCTCATAACACAAATTGTAATAAAGTTCTTCAAGCAGATATTTGCTCATCACCCAAGAAATTATTCTTTCTACATGGCAAGAGTAATAGCTTTTGAGCACAGATTAGAGAAACATTATTACCCTGTTATGGACAGTGAATAAAATGCTATATTATTTTTGGCATGAATCTGACCAAATTGCAACTTCCTAAAATAAACGACAATGAAGTTCCAAGAGTTTCAAAGTAATGGTTCTGTGTGGAAATGGGGAAATGAACATACATAAAGACAGTCTATAGTGTCAAGCCTACAGAGAACTGATTAATAAGGAAGAATACAATGTAATCTGTAGTTTAATATTCCCCTACTTGAAGACTATTGCTTTGATGAAACCTCTGGACTCCTCAATGACTGATATGTCACTTGCCCAGGTATCTCAAATCTTTCTGGATTCTTAGTATGGTCTCTAGGTAGCTGAGAGCTCAAAGTATTATAACGTTAAACCAACAAAATGACAAGTCCCACTCTGGGATTAGTGTTTTCCAAATCCACATCCCTATTAACTCAGCTGGCCAGAACAATAATAAGGTGTTCTCCTCTCGATAATGATAATATTTTTTTTGAGATAGGGTCTTGCTATGTTCTTTAGGCTGACCTGAAATTCCTAGAGTCAAGTCAGGTGACCTTACCACCTCAGCCCCGGACTACAGATGTGCACCACAGTACCAGTTTATGATAAAATACAATATAGCTCAAAGAAACTTTGTTACGATGTTGCTTGCAAACTAAAAGCTTTAGTTTTCCTGCTTTGCTCTTTAAGTTAGTCAAATAGTAGACTGAAAATGTTTTTATGATTCAGAGAAAGAGTAAACACTTTGCTTCATTTGTTCTTAATGGATTTTCCTGTCAATGGTTTGTTGAAACAAAATGCATGGCATAGCTCTAGAAACTGGGGGTGGATTTCAAAAAATATTCAAAAGCTTCCTTTCTTGGAAAACCAAATCCTTAGAGATCCACCTGGTGAGGAAAACAAACCTCACAGAAATATGGTCTAGTGCTACCGAAGGAGGACAAGGCCGCAGGGAGCACTAGGATCCTAGTTTCATGTGATGCTCATCATGAGCCTTAGCAAACACTGTGGCCAATGCAGACTATGTTTTTAGGCGCTTCTCGAGCCCAGGGGCGAGCAGTGAAGAGCTGCCTGTGATTTGCTGAGTGAAGCTCTCAGCTGATTGAGGTAGGAAACCAAGGCAATCTAGTTAGCCAGCTCAAAGCAAATGCATTTCTATTTAAATCAAGTCACTCAAAGGCAACCGCACCAGACCTCCTATTAGAGAGGCAACTGGAGGATAACAGCTGAAATCACTGAGATTACAAATTTCTAAGGCTGGGTGTGGCAGTGCACACCTATAATCCCATTAATGGGGAGTCAAAGAGAGGAGGCATACTCAGCTCTAGAATGAGTTCCAGGCCAGCCTGGGCTCCATGAGACTCTGTTTTCCTGCCTCTGCTCCCAGTCTATTTTTTTTCCTATAAATACTGTTAATTATAAAAAGAGTTACTAAGCAGTCAAGGAAAAGGTTAATTTTCTATTGACTGAGACATAGGTTAATTTTCTATTGATTGAGACATAACAATATTTATAAAGCCAACATCACATTTTTTTCCCTTTTTGCAGTGTTGGAGGTCGAGGCCAGGGCCTTGGACAGGTCAAGCAAGCTCTACACCTGTGGAATCCCACATCAGGTTCTTTAATCACAAAGACATCTAATTCTACTAAAAAGTTTTGCTCATGAGAAACTGATATAAAAACTGAGTACAAGTTCAAATAGTCTATATATACTTTTAAAGAATTCATTTACTTTTTAACCTTATTTTCAATTATCAAGGCTTATCTGAGGGTGCTTCTTATCTCACCTTTACATTGGACCCTTTTTATAATGTGCTGAAGTTTCTGACTTATTTTACAAATTTGTTGCCTGTAAACAAACACCCAAATATCATGTGGAATTTGTATTCACAAATAAATCTAGAGTGGTAAAGTAAAAAGGAACAAATATTGACACAAATTTTAATTCCACATATAACATTCTGGGGTTCAGCAACTTTGTCTGTAAAATGGGGTGAAGAACGAGAAAACAAGACAAAAACATTAAAACAAAACCCACCACTACAACTAAGTACCTCCCTAACACTTCCCTCAACACACAGTAGGTGAGTCAGCACACATTTCTTCCATCATTGCTCCTGCATTATAAAGAATCTTGGAAAACTACTAATACTTCCTTAAATGATGCTTGGTTAAAGCTTTTATATGTGGATAGTGCTGTCTAGACAAGTTTACATCAAATAAAGGAGCCATTGGGACTGTCAATCATCTCCAGCAATTTTAACTTAATTTTCAGAACATTCAGGAATTTCCCCCCTACTTTTAAATGTGGCCATAAGGAAGAGTCCAAACTTATGAAAGAAGAATACAGTCATGTACTGCTTGAAGGGGATATATTCTTATATATTCTTAGGCAACTTGACTCTGAGAACATAAGAGCATACTTGCACAAACTAAGACACCACGATGTAAGACAACTGTATGACCAAATACCTATCAAGAAGAATTGTAATGAGAGGAAAGGTTTACTCCAGGTTCCAGCTGGAGTGGCCAGAGCCCATCATGGGAGAAGGGTTTATTCCAGGTTCTAGCTGGAGGGGCTATAGCCCATCATGGGGGTGGGGGTGAGGCAATGCAGCAGGCGCAGCAGGAACACAAACAACTGGCCACATTTAATCCAGTCATGAAGCAGAGAGCAATGAATGTCAGTGCTTAGTTCAGCTTCTCCTTTTCATTCATTCTGAGGCCCCAGACCACAGAATGCATGCTCACAGTTATGGTGGGTCTTCCCAACTCAACCCTATCTAGAAACTCCCTCATAGATATGGCTCAGTGATATGTCTCCTAGGTGATTTGAGACATTGTCAAGTTGACAGTTACTATTAGCTATTGCAACATATATCCTTCTGGGACCACTGTCATATATATGGCCTAGTACTGTCCAGAATTTTGTATGGTCTACACTATACCTCTTTTTCAGATATGTGAATTTTTTTTTGAGACTGTGTAGCATAGGCTGGCCTGGAACTTGCTATGTAGTTCAGGTTGGTCTCAGCCTCTTAAGCGAAGTAGGTACATATGTGAGCCACCATGCCTGGCTGGTTTTGTGATTCTTCAGTGAGGACAATAAAGAAACCTTTAACTAACCCGTTAGAACTGAAAGCATCCAGTATAACTGCTAATATTACAAACATTGGCAGACACTGAACTTTCTCTAACTGGGCATAATTTATAATGCACTCATACAGTACTCTTTTCAATAAAGCCTGATTAATATGTGAGCTGTAGGTTAAAGCTGAATGGCACATTGATTTAAATATTAGGTTACCTGAATAGCATCAAAATACATCTTCTTAGCTTCCAGATCTGTCTTGTCAGACATTAGCCATGCCTTGAGCAAATATTCATAAAAGCTGTCTCCAAGTCCTCCAACAGACACATGATCTGAAAAGAATGGGAAATGAATTTCAGAGTGACTCAGCTTTTAATTCAGATAATGTGGCAAAATCACAGTAACAACTAGGATGCAAAACCTCATGTCAGCTGCATCTCAATGTAACATTTATATCCCAATGAATCTCTTATTTCAGAAAGATCTGCAATGAGCAGATGGGCTGTGAAGTCATGTGATATATTCTTAATAATGACCAGTTTTGTAAACATGATGCTAAGAGATGTAATCACTTCTAAAAATCTTGTTCACTAGTAAAAATACTAATTAAAATGCTCAATGGTATAGATTAAAACTGAAATCATCCAGTATAATACTTTAATTGATTTTACATGTGAATAATGTAAAACTCTCAAACCATGGAAGTTGCAAATCTTAACAAGTGCCTTGCAATAAGCGAGAGGCTCCTCAGGTTCTTGACCTTATTATGATTATTTGGTAATCATTTTTTTCACCCTCCCCCAAGTTTCCCATTTTTATTTTATTTATTTCATTTTGTTTATTTTGAAGGTATATACTAAAACTAGTTAGGCATTCTCTACCCCTGAGATATTCCCCTTGTATATGTTAGACAAATTTTTAGTCCTCAATCATGAACTTCAACGTTAAGATACTTGGTTTTTAAGGTACTCTGAGAATTCTCAAGACGTTGCTATCTACAGAAACACAGTCTGAAAACACACACTTAGGCCTAGACACCACTGCAGATTGCCAAATTCAAGTGCTCTATCAAACCCCAAATCTTTATTAAAGCCATCATATAAAAACAAAATTTTTAGGCAAGAAAAGTCTTACATTGATGTTTTCTAACTGTAGTATATGTACTATAGTATGATTTCACATCTTCAGATGAGAGCTTCACATTGAATTCTGTTTCTTTAAACAGCATCTCTCGATCATCTGTTAGCCAGTGCTGAGCACACTTAACTGATTCTTTCTCCATAGTTTGGTTTAACATGGCAACTACTGCTTTGGACTTTTGCTGTCACACCACGAGCCAAAAGTGGCAGCTTCTGTGCTAGAAGTGGACCCTGTGTTTTCATGCTTCTTCGATGTCAACTAAACTGGCGCTGATATAATCATTTTCCATACTCTGCAGTTTAACATGGCTGTGATCATACGGGCTTACATCTCTGCATCTGCTTTGATTCCTGTTTTCTGGAAATCTGGCCACTCTATGAGGAGAGTCATGAATCTCATTCTGAATTTCCAGACATAGGGCTGCTAGCAACACTGAGCATCTAGTTCCTCAAATTCCCACTTGATGGTGGCTGACATGGTTTATAGATATATAAATTTACTTTTGTATAAACAACAAACATTTTTAAAAAATTTATTGTTAATAATTTTGTCCTAGATGGATTGTGGGATCAATTGGGTGGCTGGTGACTCTTATTCCTCTTTGTAATGTCATCTGGTCTCTGGAATTCTATTTTCAGGCTTTCAAGATGAGGTACTTCACATTTGGATGTTTGCATTCCTCCATACAAGTATGCAATTTCTGTCTTATGGCTAGGATGATTTTTTTTTCAGTTTTCAAGCATATTATATTTGCTTGTTTGAAACAAAATCTATTTGAAACATCATTCCTAAAATTTAGTGAATTTTACATAAATAAGATAGCCTTTTAAGGTTTATAACTCAAAATTGTACTAATCTGTTAAAATATTTGCTATACAAAGGAGAATTTGTATATCTATAGCTATAAAAATTATTCTGATGTCTAGTTAACAACTCCACTTGGATATCTAAAATTCATTAATCTATAAATTTAATCAATTATCTTCCTCAACGTAATCTTCTGCTCAAGTCACCATCTTCCCAGGCACACAGAACTTATGAGTCAATGGGGCTGGGGATGTATGTCAGTGTAGAACAGCAGCCTCATCTATGCTAAAAGCCCTGGGTTCAATTGCAAAGCAAAACACAGACACAGACACAGACACACAAATTAAAACAACAAAATGAAGTAGTCATTCAAAAATTTTCTCTGCCTCTTCATTTCCACATACAATGAGTGTTCAATCCCTGTATGCTACCTTTCATAGATCTCTCGAATCTCCCTCGTGTACTCTGTTCTCCCCAATATGATCCTTGCTGGAGCCACCACTACCTCCTGCCTCTGCATTTAGGTTGTGCTCTACTTTCATAGCCTGTGCTATTAGCTCTGTGTAGCCCTTGTCTACTGTGCTACACAAGGAAGACAGAGTGCTTCTGATACTGCAGAAAGCTCTAATGACAATGTCACTCTGCCTGTCCCCCTTTTAAAAAATTTATTTTATTTTATTTGCAAGCAGAGAGAGGAGAGAGGCAGAGGGAGAAGAGAAGGGGAAGGGACAGGAGAATGGGCATGCCAGGGCTTCTAGCCACTGCAAACAAACTTCAGATGCATGCATCACTTTGGCTTTATGTGGGTACTGGGGAACTGAACCTGGGTCTTTAGGCTTTACAGGCAAGCACCTTAACCACGGAGCCATTTCTCCAGGCCCTCCTCACCCATACAGCCTTTAACATTATCAGCTGGGTCCCCCTACTTGCAGCTCTCCAATCTTTGGTCTTTGGAGATCTGGAAGGCTTTTCATATTCCGTCTTCTCTATGAATCAGCACCTGCTCTCTGCTCCTTGGTCACATCGAACATGTTCTGGTTCCTTAAACTAAGAGCTTTCAACCTCCACTTCCCCAGGTCTAGTCTGCCTGAATGCACACACTCCACATCCAGGATCAAGTGGCACTTCCTCTAAGAGGCTTTCCCTAACCCCTCCCCGGTGAGGTTTTTCGGACAGCACTGATCTGTCACACTTGCACTTTCATAAAGAGGTAGCACTATTTTATTTCCCTGACCAGATCATGGTTGAGAAAGCAGATTAGGCCCATTCTGTTTCCCAGTTCACAGTGGGCCCTAGCAAATATCTTACATTTAATAACTAATGGATGAATCAGTCAAAATTCTTGTAAGTTAATGTTAATGTTAAAGACTGTACCAATTCAGGCAAGTATGGTCCTATTTTAAAGTACTTAAATATGTAAATTATTACAGAGTCTAGAATTATATGAATTAACTTTTTTGGGAAAATGTGCTTTTAAAGTTGTAAGCCTGATTCTTAAAATAGCAGTGTATGACCTTTACAGTTTCCTAAATAAATCACCACAGAAACCTCTGACATTTACACACTAAATAGAATACATGTGAGCTCATCAATAATAGGCCCTGTTGTTATAAACACGACTATAGGAGACAAACACAAGGGAGGCATGGTAAAGCAAATCACTGTCTGCTTGCTGTCAAAATAACAAGGACTAAATGAAGTAACAGGAATAATGACCACCATCCAGACATGTCCTTTACGGTAAAGCAATGAGAGTCAAAAATTAATTCAGAGGCATCTTGATAATTCCCCCCCCCCCAGGTTATGATTCTTTAATGGATGTAAGAAGCAAGCTTGGGCATTTGGAGATTTTTGTTTTTAAGAAAAAGGGTAATGAGATGTTTGTATTTGTTTTAAGTAATTTTGATAAGTGCTAATTTTTAAATTTTCTGGCTGTTGTGGTTTGAGTGTGAAATGGCTCAGTTTAGACTCCTGTGTTTGAGCATGTGGTGTCCTGCTGGTGGTGCTATTTGGGAAGGTTGTGTAACTTATAGAAGGTGGAGCCTTGCTGAAAGAAGTGGGTCTCTTCTTTTTCTTCCTGGCTATCTCTGCCATGTGACCAGCTGACCTGTTCCTGCTACTGCCTTCTCTGCTATGATGTGCCCCTTGAAGTAGCTGCTTATTGTGAGATATTTGGTTATAGCAATGAGAATAACTAAGACACTATCAAAACTTTATTTGTGGAAAAAATAAAGATAAAGAAACAGCTGAAACATTTTTATAATAATTTTATGTGCATATCTGTGGTGTGCATGATGAGTGTATGCAGGTTTGTATGTGGTTGTGCAGGTACATGTGCATGTGTACGAAGGCCAGAGGCAGACCCTGGGCATCTTCCTTAATTGATTTCCACATTTATTTACTGAGATAGGGTCTCTCACTGAATCCAGAGCCTAATGATTCAGCTAGCCTACCTAGCTAGCCAGCTTGCCCTGGGCATCCTCCTGTCTTATTACATCCTGAACACTGGAATTTAAGGTGTGCATAATCACATCTAACATACAGGTTCTTGGGATCTGAATTCAGGTCCCCACACTTGTGTGGCAAATACTTTAATAGCTGAGCCATCTTCCCTGTCCAATCCTTTTTAGTAATTCAGCATCTTACTCATTAAGCTGCCCCTGATCTGGATGGTTTTGTTTGTAACAGAGTTCTACGTAAATTCTTGGACGATATGGGACATAAGGAGCCTAATTTTTCAGGACAAGACCACCAATTCTAAAAAGAATATGCATGGTATTTTATGTACAATGGTAGTGAAGATAATCTATATGACAAACACTCAAATCATACATTCTAAAGGGGTGTGGTTGTTTGAATATGTCCTCTATATCTTTGAAGGAGAAACAGGAGGAAGCTAGCTTCTTTTAGGCAGTTTCAGTTAGAAACAGAGGCAGAGAGAACAAATGCCACCTTGCCCTGGCATGACATCTTTGAAGGAATGGAAGTCATGTCTGATCACAAGACTCATCCACAACAGCAGCAGCGCCCCCTGCTGCCCACAGTCTAGCACTGCTACCTAGACGGATGGCCTTTCCTACCCAGGTGGGCTGGCTGTGGAGCCTGCCCGCATACCTGAATCTGAAAAAATAATATTTTCCGTCAACTATAAAGGCTGTTCCAGGCCTCTTTTTCTCTCTCTGCATTCCCTCACCTCTGCTTGGATACACAGGTAAGAAAAAGTGGCTTTCCTCTTCACCCTGCCTGGCTGGGTGTGGGGTGTGACATGGAAGGAGGGGGGGAGAGAACAGAATACTACTTCTTGGTCTGAGTGGTTTTTCTGCTTGCCTCTGCCTTACAGTTTGGTGTAACTTCTTACCTTAGTTACCTGTAAGATTTTCCTCTGGTCTCTGAATTGACCATGTGCATATTTCATGTACATTCCAGATCTACCATGTGGGTGCCTTTTCTAACTCTAGGCCTGTACTGGTGACATTTCTCCAAACTCGGGGTAACATGAATATAACTCTCTTTACTCATTTTCCTCTAAATTTTTTGGTCTCTACTTTGATGTTTTCTCGCTCTTATTCTTCCTTGAGCCACTACCATTTAAAATCTTAGAAACTCAGGGTGGATGTTTATGGGTGTTCCTTCTAAATGTCCCCACAGGAGCACCTAGATTGTATTTTCCACGTGTTTATGGCTCTCCCACGGCCATGTCTCCTGAATGAACCTCATGGACTGTGCTGTGTTTCCACACGAGTGAGTTTCCTACTTTCCACTTGCTTATGACTATGCTCTAGCCTTCTTCCTAAATCCCAGTTTCCCTTACATAAAACCACTATTTGTGACCTAATTAAACTTAATAATTCATAATTTATCCTTCTTGAGTCTGTCTTTATCAATTCTTTATTAAAGAGAGGACAGGATCCAAATTTGGGATTCATAAACTTGGGGGACCTCTTCTGAATCTCAAAATTCTACATTAGCCTCATGTATTTTAATGCTTGATTCCCAATCTGGTGGCACCATTGGGAAGGCTGTGTAGCCCTTGGGTGCTGAAGCCTTACTGGAAGAAGTGTGTTACTGAGGTGTTGGGATTTTCCAGTCCAGCACTGCTAGCTGCATTCAGCTCACTCTGCTTCCTCCCTGGTGATATGAAGATCTGGCAAAAGATGGTCTGCTGCTATCATGCTTTCCCAGCCATGGTGAAACTTCCCCTCTGGAAATAAGCTGGAAATAAGCCCCTTCCTCCCATAAGCTGCTTCTGGTCAGGTGTTTTGTGCTAGCCATGAAAAGGTAACTGCTACAGAAAACTAATATGGAGATATTGGGTCACTGATGTGAAAAACCCAACCATGTGGATTTTAGTCTTTGGGATTGGTTTGTGGGAAGAACATAAAAGGATTTTCAACTTTAGACTGGAGAAGCTTTAAAATGCTATAAGCAAAGTTTAATGGGTCATTTTGGTGAAAGTTTGCAAAGCCAAATGCAAGAACCGTGGACTATGGAGGTGCAGCTTATGAGTTTTTTTTTTTTTTTTGTGGGGGGAAGGACTTTATTGGGAAGTAAGATAGAGGCAGTTCATGTGATATGTCAAAAAGGCTAGTTGTATTCTGCCCATGTCCTGAGAACTTGAATACATTTGACTTTAAAAGTAATGGACTGGTGTGTTTGGGAAAGAAAAAAATAGAGCAGAATGATATGAAAAATATAAAGTTTGGCACAGAAAGCAATGTGAACAAGTTTCAGGTTCCAGGCACAGAGATTGGAGCCACTTCAGCTGTAACTGTTGAGAAGATTACCACGTGTTGGGAAGGTGGGCCATTTGTTCTGCATTTGGACAATGGAAAACATCCAACTCGACTAAATCTAATTAGAATATAAATTCTTTTGAAAGGAGGGTGCCTGAAGGAGCTCCCTGATCCTCAAGGTCAGGCTTCATCCCCATCAACAACAATAAACAAATGCCTCCCCCCCAAAAAACATCAGAGTTACCCACGTGGTACTGGTGTTGGAGGCATGAAAAATGCTAGAAGTGGAGTGAACAACAGCTGGTGAGAATGAATAATATGAGGCAGGTTTCAAGTCCTTGCATGGAGGCCCTGTAAACCAGTGTGTAAAGCTGTGATGATGAACTATAAATTGCAGGGGAGAAGCTGGGTTGTTGGAGATGGTGGAGCATCTGCCCAGAAGGGGGCTGCAAGCAGCACAGCTGGAGGGGAAAAGCTCCCCAAACCTTTTGGTGCTCCACTGATTTCATCACAAGTGCCAGGTACCAGACATGGAGCTCCAGGATCGATTGTTTGCCTTGCTGGTTTTCAATCTTGCATTGGTTCAGTCTCTCCTTGCTATGCCCCCCCTTCCTACCTCTTTTGGAATGTGAATGTTTACTCCGTGAGAAGTATGTAACTTGTGTTTTAATTTCACAGGCTCACAGTTAAGACACTGTCTATTCTCATGAGACTGTGAACTTTTGAACAGTGTTTGTGCTGAAAAAGATTATGGGGACTTTTTAAAAACCTTTTTTTTTAATGGGGATTTTTGAAGTTGATCTAGTGCATTTTGCATCATGAGATGGCCATGAGTGTAGAGTCAGGGACGGAATGTGGTTGTTTGGATGTGAAATGTCCCCATAGTTACATGTGCTTGAATGCTTGATCCTCAGATGGTGGCCCTGTTCTGGTAAGTTCTGGATCCTTTGGGAAGTAGAGGCATATTGTTGGGTTTTATAGTTAAGCCCACTTGCTACAGTCAGTTCAGTCTGCTTCCTCCCTGCTGATGTGAATTTGTGATGCCTGCCTGTTTGCTCCTGTCA